>JWZT01000046.1:0-58351 GCA_000827895.1 Thelohanellus kitauei
AAAGATCTTTAATTACTATTTAGGCTTGCATGTTTAATATTAGAACCTTGGTTATAACCCATTTCCCCGTAGGTATAATCCTAAAAGACGAGTTCGAGCATAGTTGGCACAATCGTATACTGAGTGTGCTAGGAGAACCTAAAAAGTGTATAAAATATGACTATAAAGCCAAAATATCTATTTTTCAACATAATATAACATTTAATGTCCATATACAATGTAAATATGCTTAATTTTGTAAAAATCATAAAATATTTTAGTTTTCAGATATATTCGTGAAGAAATGTATTTTTTGAACAAACTCCATGTACGTTGAAAACATCGTTCAATAAAATTCATTTTCGTAGATAAAATTCCGTATTGTTTCTAAATATGTCAATTTTTATGAGGTTTTTACTAGCGAAAGGTGGGTAGGGGATAAACCGAGAGCTAAAAATTTCAAGATTCAAAATGTACAAAATAAATGGTTTTTTGTTTAGCCCAAAAGCACAAGCCTTAATATTTGGTATGCTTATGAATATTATAAGAAAACTTTTAACATGATGAGGTGCCTAGCTAGTCAGTCAAGATTTACCAATCGTTTTTGATTAATAATTTTTTTAAGGACCGGGACATGAAAAAATCATCACAAGATCGTAAATTGATGTGTGTGAAGTGTTTTCGGATACGTCTATTGGATGGCGATAATAATTATTCAAGTCATCAATATGTGTCCAAACGATAAACTAGTAAATGTTTTCAAGCAAGGACATTATTTTCTCATTGTCACAAAATTTTTTTGTCAGTTTGATGATGTAAAAAACCTAAACATAGGGTTCGGCAACAATTTAAACATTCTAAAAATGGTTAGTTAGTATTCATATTCGAGAAGCTGCAGTTACAAACTTAATGACGTTACATGTTTAAATATACATGTTTTGTGACAATTTACAAAGTGTTCAAAATTGTTTCAAACCTGACTTCCTTTGGCTCTCACCGTTTCTTTAATTTTTACGGCGTTGAATTGAGGCCTAAAATCAGGGAGTTTTCGTTTCTTACTACCTAAAACCAAAAGTTAATATATCGAGAGGATAAAGTGTTGAGCGATTCTCGTGATTTTGGATACTTAGAAGTATGAATTACCTCAAAGTTTGGGGATAAAAAGTTTTGTGAGATATATGCTTATGAAAATAGAAAATTTCCAAGACTATATAAAATCATGATTATAAAGAGTTCAGATATTATTCGTAGCCGTAGTCGTCTTCTTCTTCCACTATGTCTAGCTCATCTTCTTCTCTCGCAAAAGGATCCCTATTTTCAATAGACCGGAAAGTATCGTCCATCATCTTGATATAAAATTGAGTAAGACGCTGCCTCTCTTCATTTGTCATAGGTCTGGTGTTCCTATTTGAGAGCCTCAATGATCTTGCGAAATTTGCGAGACCATATGAGAATACTAGTGGTGTGAAAAAGATAAACAAAGTTTCGACTATGGCTTTAAAATCGTCATTTATTCCCGTTCTTTGGATGAAAGATAAAACTCGATTCATTTATCAACCACGTGCGCATGTGTCTAAGCTGCCTATTATGAATGACTCCACAGAACATTTTCCAATCGGATTTTAGAAAACAGTGGCAATTATTGACTCCGTTCTTTTGATTCTAATCTATTCGTTTATGGGTTATAATATAAAGGTATAAAATTCGTAGTTGTACACGTTTACATGTCCATGGACCATCAACAGCATAGAATTTAGAACCATAACCAGTAGAAGAAAATTTTGTCTCGATAAATTATTTTGGATTAAAAAAATTACCGGAATACAGGTTAGGTATCTCCAGAGACATGAATCGCGTGCAGGTAATCGTTAGAATAATTCATTAGTCATACGTTTACTACTTGGTAAATGTATCACCATTTTAACACGACTTAATAGGCAAAATAGTTTGTCGGGCCAAGGATTGAACATTTTACTATTCCATGGGTTAACACGTTCACATTCTTGCTATTTCAGACTTTTTTGCTTTTGAAAAACGAGTTCTACTTATAATTCATGGATCAAATATCAAGAATACCCAGCATATTTACTGGTATAACGAAGAATTCCAGGATAACATCAAGCATTGTAGCTTCGATTTAATAGATTTCTTTTATCGATGCTTATGATTTTTTTGAAATACGCATCGGAATATGGCTGTCTTTTTTATTACCCTGAATATCGTTGATTATAGATGTGGTCCAAATTTTTATAAATTACAAAAATATTTGCATTTTTTTGAAACGATATAGATAAAACAAAAAAGCTGGAAACATCTTCAAACCAAAACTTGTGATAAGTTTATAAAATTTCGACACCCAAAAGGCTCGAAAGAACGGCAAGACGAACCAATAATTATCATGATTTTAATTCCAGATAATAAATGGGTTTATGTGAACTACGTCTGAAATAAACTCATCTCTTCAATCTTCGGCATAATCCCTATTAATCAAAGTATGTTTTCATTTATAGAGATTCATATCTTCAATTTGAAGCTGGATTACTGTGAACCATATGAAATTTCAGTTAATATCGATCAAATATTTACTCAGTTCTAATTACATACTTTATATATCAAAATTTCACTTTTGAACTCAAAAAATCAACAAAAACTCCGAACTCGGTTTTATGAAGAACACAATAATATTTCAAATCATGCTCTTCACATTTCAAGTAGCATCTCATAGAGATTTCTCGACTCAGGCTGTTTTGGAGCAGGAACAACGCTCTCTATAACAAACATCTTAAGCCAACACATCTATTATGAAATTATTCGACGTTAAAAGATTATTAGAATTCATTTGTTCTATATTTTTCTCCCAGCTGATTTTATAGAAATACAACAAGAATCTACGAGCTAAATGCTCACCTCAATAGCTGATGACTGTTCGGTGTATGCAGAATTGTAGAGTTTTATTAAGGAACTATAAGTAGATATAGCCAAGGTCTTTTAGACGACTTATAGATTTTAAATTGTAAACTATGTATAAAGAAACTGACCCGCCATCTGCAAATATTTGAACTGCCCAAAAGTCCCTGAATTATATTTATATGAAAAATGCAAACTATATTCAGGAATCGGGGCTACCGTGGCCTTTGTAACCATCAGCCAGACATTCAGACACGTAAGAGGCAATACACCGTTTCCCGAGCAAATGTGCCTTTTGACTCATTCCACATGCCGATTATATCAAATTAAAAAAATAATTTCAAAAAAGAAGTATTAGGCTTCAAAGTTTTTTTAATTACATAAAATGAATTAAAAGTTATCTCTGCAATTCTTGCGAAGCAGAACGTGTAGATTCTCGAATCCATCCAGTGCCGTCTCGTTGCGATATTTGCCTTGATACTGCGGCAATACTTGATTGCAATGCGTTTGAATAATATATAGTCATATTTGAAATTATTATCACCTTCCATTTTCAATAGAAGCAGCTCTATTGAATTGAGCCTTGAATAAAAGGTTACCAAAAAACTCTTTTGTGACCTCTTGTTCATTTCACTCCTCAGATACAATTTGAATCGTGAAACCCCATTTTTTCAACACAAAACAATTTGATTTGTTGGTTATTCATATTAGAATCGTTGAATGAGAATGGAATGAGAACGAAGGGCAAATTCTCTCGTATGTTACCGCTGAACCACTTATACAAATGGATTGATTCAACGAGAAGTTGTCCATTTGCCAAATACCACTCCGCCCCCCCCCCCACTACGCGTATTTGTTTTGATTAATATTCTATTCCATCATCCAAGATAGATTCGTCATGTCATAGAATCAAGGGGCAACGAAATAGTATTTTGGGACCCTATTCTCCACGACTGAATGAAATAGAGCTGTTTTTATTGGAAATGGCAAACGATTACAAAGGCGAATTTGGTTATTTTTTATTCAAACTTTTTGCGGTCATCTATGGCCATACCGTTAAGGCAAATATCGCATAAAAGTTACAATAGATGGATTCGAGAATCTAAATGCTTTGCTTCCCAAGCGTTAAAAAGAAAAACTTTCAATTCATTTTGTGTTATTAGAATCAATTTTGAAGTCCAATGGCTCTTTTAAATCTTTTTTTTTAAATTATAGCTAATCGGTTTTTGAATGGGCCAATAAGAACTCTAAATGAAAGAAAAGGTGGTCACGCCATGACAATCGACCTTTTGAATGAGTAAATAGGTATATTTGCTCGGGAAATGGTGTAATAACCTGTGGTTTAATGTCTAAATTTATCCAAGACATCGAAATTTTTATCTGTATTTCACGAAAGTGGGAGCAAGGTTAAATTCATATCGATTACATATTTACACCAGTCTTTTCTTGTTGAAAAAATATTAAATAGATTCTCATAGCTGGATGGATGTAATTATTCCATCCCTGAGAAAACATCACTGATTTCTTATCAAAAAATACCACAAGTAAAAGTGAAATTTGAACTTTGATGATTGCATAATAGGGTTTAAAAGATTATTGTGAACATAAATAATCGCACTGTACTCTATTTATAAAAATATTTTTCAATCTAAAAATATTCCAAAGAATAGTGTCAAATTCCCTTCTCGGTCGTCTTAACTTTATCGTTCTTTCCGGTTCAAATCCTATGTTTAATTTTGTTTTTAATCATGATTAGAAATATTAGTGTATGTACAAATGTCGCATCCCATAATCCAGGCTGCGTCAATGTCGCTTTCAATTTATAAGATTTCAGAATAAATCTTGTCGATTCCTGAAAATTTCTTTCAAAACGTTCAGGTTTTTGATGTTTGCACAAAATTCTCAAAGACACTTAGGCGAGATGTAGAGCCAGTCCAATAATCAACATGATTAACAATACGAGTTATCGATTCATTCATACATTTCACATTTAAAACGCCTTCTTAGAATTTACTAACACCTAATATGTTCAATATCCACCAAACCCAGATCTTTAACATCCAAACTGTCAGTTTTGACCATATAAATCGTTAGAAAGGTGAACTTGTTGAAAAAAATGGGCCCAGTTACGGGCCAAATCAATATCGATTCAATGCATAAATTGGTGTTAAAAGTATCAGACACGAAAGGCGCATAGCTTTTGTAAAGACACTAGTTTCCTTACAAGGATCAATCCATTTTGAATATAATGTGAGGGCTGTTTGTGAGATTAGGATTATCTTTTATGTCCTTTCTTGGCCGTTTATTTGGAGGTGAGATTTGGATCTGTATGTGAAATTTCGCAGCAGAGTTGTTAGTTTTAAGAGAATGGTTAAGTGTTTGGAAATTTGTTGCAAGAAGAAAAAAGGTATTTGATTGATGAAAAAGAATCCCTGATTCAGAACATACCATTATCCGGTGCCCCAAAACAAAAAGGAGATAAGTTTCACAATTTTAAGACAGATTTCGGGAAGTGCACATCCTACCAGAGGTTAAAAAATCTGACATGTTGCAATGGTATAATGGCCTTAATTCAACTCTCAGTTCGAAAGGTTGGAATGCACCTTATTTTTAGAAGGGTTACTATATTTGGAGGCTTACATGAAAGACCATTACTGTGATGAAAATCTACAATTTTGGAAGGTTGTTGAGGAGTATAGACTAACTTTGATACCTTTCAAAAGACGAACTATCTCGAAAAATATTTATGAACATTTTATCAAACAAGGAGCCGAAAACGAGGTATATGAGCTAAATTACAAGATAAATATTTCTCATAATCATTCATTGGCCCTAAAACAAGCAATCGAAGAAAATGGTACTGATAATATTGACATTTTTGACGAAACTCAAAGAGATATCTTTATCCTGATGTCTCTTGATACTTATCCCAAATTTCTTGAATTTATTAGAATAAATTTCCTTTAAAACCCTATAAAATAATTCTATCATTTAGTAGACTATTAGCGTCACGACGCATTTAATGATAAAAAAGACAATGAAATGATTTACTTGTTTGAAACTACTTAAAAGAAGAAACATCATACCCTGCCTCAAAATTTCAAAACTTACATACTTACGGAAGACTCTGCTTTTTCGAGATCCTGTACACATTGATTTCTATTCATTAACTTTTTAAATTTCTATCCGTTCAATTTTTCGTATAAACAGTCTATGTCAAATATTTATCCAGTAACTCATGCACGAAATGGATATTATTGGTATTCAAATTCCGTTTTTTACTTTCTGATATTTATATGGGCATTATCGGATTTCCAAATGATTCATCATTATTTCTAAAGCATCCTAAGTTTATATGATTATTTATTTTTACCCTGATACATGAGATTTCGGAATGTACTATAATATTATCTTTATATCATATCGATGATGAGGTTGACGTTAAATCCCGGCATCAGAACAATAATTTAAAAATATGTAACTGTGCCAGTTTTGATGTTCAATGATCATTCTCAAAGAGAAAATTAGAAATATTCACTCTTGGTGAAGAATAAGAAGAAACACGGAATCATCTTCAAAACATCAAATAGTTAACGATAGGTACCGAGGTTTTTTCGTTTTTTTAATGGCGCATTGCTAATTTTGAAATCTACTTCACTTTACCTAATGTTCCCCTTCGCCGACCACCCGATCGGCATCAATTCAAATAAAATGTACTAAAATAGGATGGCGGTTTGTTTTTTTATCCTCTTTAAAGGAAAGGAAAAGGGAATAATTCTGAAATTAACCCCCCCCCCATTTCATCTCAATGAAATCTGTAAAATTTCTGTCATGACACCATCGATTAATCATGGGTCTATTCGTGTCGATTATGTAATCCATACAATTTTCCGGCTAAATGTTCACATTTTACCGAAACGTGGCGCAACAGCAATTCATGAATTAATGCCCCACTTGTATGTGTTCCTTAAACTCACCATTTGACAATTTTCGAGTCCCGACCCTTCATTCAGCAGTCTATTGAACCAACACTCCACATGCTAGAGAACATTACTCGAGTTTAGATCACTAGATCTCGGTTTGTGGGTCATCTATGACGTAGCTGGTCAGAATTTAATGTTTTAGTATAGAGTGATGTATTTCGTGACACTTGTATGTTTAAAAATGTGTGGTAAGTTTGTGGATCATTCTGCGTGGTTTTATAAAAGATTTCTTAAAAAATAGACACAAGAATTAGATTGGTTCCCAAGGTAAATGAAAAGCGTAGCCAGGCCCGAAAATGAGGAAATAGAGGCAAAAACTCATGTTGATCCATAACAAGAAACCGCCAATAGCAAAAATAAGAAACAGGGGTAGAAAACACGTTCCATATGGGCCTACAAAATGAGATTTTTTGGAATTTTCTCGGAGTGCGTTTATCCTGTGTTATTATGTGCAACCAAATAATGATTCTTTTCTTTCTTGATCATCCATTTGGATGTAATATCGAGATAAACTTAACAACTAGATCCGGTCTTCTTGTCACTCGCACCTGATAGGTTCTTCTGGTATCTAAGGCCAAGAATTTGAAAATGAATGTTTGATAACCTGATAGAGTGAAAACAACAGATGGTTGATGTTGGAAAACGAATGGTTCGTGATATGTGAGTTATGAAGGGGAAATTTGGCAGCTTGAGGAGGACCAAAAATCTATTTGGTATCAGTGATTTTTGGTGGTCTTCCACCCTGAAAGGTCTCAGAAAAGTTTTTATGTTCGGATTTAGACCTCATTTCACGTAGATGTTTTACGTGTCAATGATAATAACCTCGTTCTAGTAAATAAATTGAGCTTCGGTCTGAAATGTATAAGGTTTTAAACGTTTGGTTTATTTGAGCTATAAAGGCCTGTAGCTCAAAAATTATCGAGTCGCATATACATATATACAGTGTTTTCTTTGAAATAAAGAGGTGCCGGAACGCTGTTCAAAAAATTTTTTAAGCCTAGAATTTAAAACCAAATTAAATGTTGATCCCGTGATTAATCTTTGTAAACAAACAGATTAATTTGTGTTTGCCCCTATGTATGAACATATCATTCATAACAAAGTTAAATTTTGTAAAACTGGAAATAATTAATTTTACATTTTAATTTCATTTTTTAGAAGTAAATTCATTTTTAAATAAGTACATTTGAAACAAAATTAGAGATAATTTACAGAATATTGACCCCAAATGTCTAAGTGATTCAATCAAGATGTCCAAATCTTTTAATCAGAATATCCCAATTTTTTGAACATATAAAAAGAATTTAAGAATCTTCCTTTAGTGCGCTCTAGGAGGAGTGCGTTGATTCTATGCTCCAACTAGGTCAATCGATTACATATATCTGAGTCGAAGCTGATAAAGTGGTTGAGAAGAGACTATTTTTGTCTAAATTAATCAGGGTATACCAGTTTTCGGTTCAATTTCGTCATTCTGAAAATGGACAATATCATTCATACCAACGATTTAAACTTTCGTCCAACTAATGAATTTGGATTTATTTAGTTGTCGAAAACATAAATCCTTTATAGCCACAGAACCTGCAATAAAAATGATAAATGTATAAGAGTAAGAATTATAGCGGCTCATATAGATTCAAGCTCGATAGCAAAAATATCTAATTATGATTATTTTACTCGATTGACTATATCTAATATTCTCAACAAGTTTCGAGAAAAAAAGAGTGGTGGAATAAACAAATAAAAACGGCTCAAGATATAAAAAAATATAACGGAGATCCACTTTATGAGGATTTTACAATTTCTTTGAGAAATATCTGACTGCCACGGTTGGTACAGAAACACGAAGACGTTTATTCGTCGATCTTGAACAACTAAATTATTGTGTAAACCAATTTTGTTAAACCTGAGATGAGCTTTATTTTTTTATTCTTCAACTATTTTTCGAAACGACGAAATCGAGCCGAAGACACTGTAAAGTTGAATAAAATAATGACCACCCTCCTCATCAGCACGTCGTACAACACATGAGCAAGCATAATACAATGGTGTATGTTCAGCAGAAGTTATCGAATAATAATTACACAAAGGTCAATTCCATGTCTTTTATGACTTATTAAAACCTAGGCTTGAGGTTTTATGAATATTTTCTCCATTCAAATGCTCCAGTGAGATCGTTAAAATGTTGTTAAGGTTTTTTTCAAAGCCTATGAAAATATTTTGATAGATTCATTGATGATATTTTCATTACTTGCGTGTTCAAAATTCGCTCAATTTTATTTTTTTGGTTCAGGTTGAAAGGTCCGACAAATCCTGAGTGATTTTGAATAATGATGATAAAATGTATGTAACTACGAATAGCGGCAAAAACAATCAATATTTATTTATTATACAGGTGTAGCGCAGGGCCTATATTTATAATGATCCCTCAGTTGAGTCTGACCCTTCAACAAGAAGTATTCATAGCTCGAGTATGTCTTCAATTCCTTTCAATACTCGCGCACTCAATGGTTAACTTTTATGGTACTGGGTTTTGCAATCAAAACCGTGAACCGTGAAGATCAAAACCGTGAAACGTGCTAATCAACATGGAGGATTTTTTTCAGTTCCAGTATATTGAAGGAACGATTCTCAACCATAAAGAAATAATTTAAATTGCTCCAACACATCGCGGGAACCAAATGTTTTATGACACATCACGGAATAAGGTATTTACCTCCGTATAGACCTTACCGAAACCCGTACGAGGAGGTTCTTTCACAAATGAATAACTCCGTTCGGAGGAATGTCCCACTGAACGGAAATAATGATTTTACACAAAGGATGGTTTCATCATTCATGGAAATTATCACTGAGAACCTCCAACATTATTTCCTACATTCAGAATTTTTTTTTACAGAGATGCTTGAATCTGGAAGATATACCACGAGAGTAACAAAATTAATTTTACTATTTCAATCATTATGTTGTTTATTCGACAAATTTTGCTTTTGATTGTCATGGTTAATGTAAATGGTTTCCAAAAAGGTTCACTAATTATTTTGAACAGACAATTGAACGTTCTAATTGAACCGCTTCACTAATATTAATAGTCGAATTTTGTCAAAAACGATGTCTTGGAGCAATTTAACTTATCTGTGTAAAGTTGATAATCGTTCCTTCACCTACTGGTACTGAAAAAAGTCCTCCGTGTTGATTAGCACGTTTCGCGGTTTTGATTGCAAAACCGGGTATTTTTGCCAGTTTTGCATTCATCTACATATAGCATAACATCCGTCAAAAAAATTTGAGAAGCTTCGGGATCAGGGGTAATTCCCATAATTTTTCTGTAATAAGTCATGAAACTTGTGATTATTGATTCTGAAAACCAGTAATAGTATATAGCTGTGAGTTTTGTACAAGAGACAGAAATAAAGACACGATGGTTGGTTAATTTCTAGCTTGTTATTGTCGAGTAGTGTTCCACCAAACATTCACAATTCTTTTGGGCATTCCAAGAGCAGTCAGAAAAACACCGAGTGTTTTCTTTAATCCCATTGTGTCTTCAACAATTTTTGAGACTGGTCATGAACTCCGAAAACTCAAAAAGCGTTAGAAATGGGGCTCATTGCGCACGCGCCAACAAATACGGTGAGCAGTAACATATGAAGAGGACAGCTCTGAGATAAAAATTGGCGAGCTTTTAGACAATTTTAATATTTTAAAACAGTTTAGAGATGCAGGTTCAAGTCAAATCTCAAGTTTCAGACTATGTCAATGAATCCACAACATAAAAAATTGCAGATCTACGAGTTATCCATGAAACAACATTTCATAAAAATAAAATGGTTTTTGATGGAAAATAGTGTCGTTTCGCTTTGCACACGACGTATAATTGTAAAAATGTTTTGCATATCATTTTCTCACTCCAGTATTTTTCGGATCCTACGTTTGACACTTCAGAAGCAACGGTTCTGCTACTTTTGATTTATTTTAATGTTACCAATTATGGTGCGCCTTTATCTGGGGTGATAATCGAATCGAATCGTATTAAATTAAAATTTGGCAGGCTTTTGTGTGTCTTTCCTGGTCGTTCTATTTAACTCGGCGTGTCAATGGGTTATGGTACGTAATAAATGATTTTCGGGGTAGTTCTATAGTATAGCTATCTGTGTCAGATTTTATTCTAACCTGCACAATTGTATGGTATATGCTTCACTTCTCCAAACTATGCTTTTGATTTTAGTCGCTCTCACCTGTTTAGTCATATATTGGCACCTCACTATTAGCCTTCTTAACGAATGAGAATTCCTGACTACCCATAAATTCTGTCTTAGTCGTGTTTTTTAAATAAATTTGTAAATAAAACAAGGGAAATTTAGAATTAAAATATGAGATAACACTAGGTTGATAGGGGCGGACTACTAGTTACTTCTTCAGTTTGTTTTGTTGGGCTGCTACCACCAATAGGCCTTTTATCTGTCAAACCGTTTTGCTCATAACTTTAAATGATAAAACGAACGCTGGCCTCTGATATGTCGAAAATCCGTGCTATTTCTCGCTTTTTTTGCCTTCTTCAAAGAATTTCTTGATTAATAAAGATCTGATATTATTTTTTATGTTCTTTCTTCGTTTAACCATTGACACTCTTTTAAATATTCCCCGAAGATGCACGATTTTATCTAAAAATTATTAATTTTAAGAGTTTAGTTTTAGCAAGGCATATATAGACATGTAACGAATCGTTAAAAAATGTTAAAAGTGATTTAAAGAACGAACATTTGAAAGTAATTTGGTAAATTCAACCATAGAAACATGAAAAAAATAGGAATAATCTATCGATGAAGTGTTTTAAAAATCTATTTAAATATTTTTACTTAAGATTTTTTCACCCAGTTGCGTTTTGAGTGGATAATTTCATTCTGTATTTATATGTAGAAATGTTTAAAAGGCTGATTATGGTTTGAAATAAAAATTTAACCCATTTTGTTTATGTAGAATCACCTCATATATAATTATTTAAAATTAAAAACACAAAAATATATGCAGCCAAGCGCTATGTTCATTTTCCTACTGATATGTTTCACCATAACTTCTTCACGTACCATCAGTTTTACATTTACTTAACCAAATCATATTTTCGTGTCATTGATTATAGAAAAACAAAATTCTCTTCGCTGATTTTCTTACATGATATGCTGACCAACTTTTTAGCATGTTAATTAATAAAACTTTCATTGGATCTCAGATTTTTAAATAAAGTTTGAATGTGTAATTTGGAAGGAAAACATTGTAATTTATTTTTGCCGCACTAAATTAACCTCTAGTTGATTACTAAAACATATTTATGAAAGTTTCGTGATTCATATGGAATGAAATATGTTCAATACTGGAATTAGATATCTGAATTATTGAGGGTTAAGATGCTCAAAATTGACGGAAAAACCCGGTAGTAAAACTCTTTCGTTGAGGACATTTGGATTTCTCGCGTATGCAGATCGTTTTATCATTTTAAAGACAGTTTCTCCGAAAAATATTTTTACAACTCATCTTTCAGTAGGTAAAACTAAACGACCCATATCTGATTCAATAGGGAACCTTGGTGTAAAAAATAGCTTTTAAGTTGAATGGAATAACTTTGTATGAGGAACATGCCATAAATGTAGTGTATCGCCCAGTCACAAAAATGGGGAATGTTTGGTAAAAGGAGAGAATAAAGCAGCTTATAATAATTTCAATAATGGTTGCAGCTTCAAAGAGTTATAAGAAAAACATTTTTCAAATTTAGTTTCATTAACGAGGGTTTACGCACATGTTGAAAGCCCGTGGGATCAACTAACTCTAAAAATTAAGAATATGAGAGGAAGGTCGGGAACTCTGCTAAATTCACATATCGATGAATTTATGCCCCGTTTCAGATTGAAACAGTGTTTACGGGAAACATAAATTTCTTAGAGTACGACTTTTATTTTCCATCAGTGTAATTCGGATATTTGGTCAAATATGTTTGGAATTTTACGATGTTGTTTTTGAGAATATATTTTCATATATTTCTTTCGTTGAGAATCACTAATGAAAAATCTATTATATAGAACTAATTTGTTGGTAGAAATCCATAATTAACAAATTTAGAAAATATCTGCCAAACATTTTTTGGATCATATTCGCAAAATTGATGACACCCCTTACTGTACCAATGCCCATTAAACTTATAAATTGAAATATATCAGGAATTATTTTAAAGGGGTGTTTCGCCTGTTGGGTCGATGACTTTTATTGAAAAGGTAGAAAAATTGTATTTTATTATCATTTTTGTATGAATCCAAAGATTAAGGCACTGCTTTGAGATTTTAACCTGCATATACCTCGCGCATACTTCTAGAGTAATTGTATCAACACAAACATCCCAGTCTCTCCGTCCTATGAATTATATACATAATGACTAAAAAAACTGGACGATAAAATAAAAAATTAAAATAATGTATGATAATTATGCTTCGACGTCCGATGCAACTTCATCAACATTCGTCTTTTCCTCATTTGTGTTCAGCTGTTTTGGACCTGTTTGGGCCCATGGCTGAAGATCGGCCGTTCCAAAAATCACATATACCATACTAAGAATGAACGACACAATTCCTGTGATGATAAACGAATATTTATACGCTACTCTCATATCTGAAAAGTGTTCTGATAACTGGGCAACTAAAAATCTCTGTGCTACTCCCGAAAATGTTCCGCCGATATTGATAAATGAGAAGGTGACCCCAGCATATTGTGGTGCGTGCTCGATGATAGCGGTAAAATATCCAGCCTGAAAGGGTGCCAAAAACATCAAACTTAGAGTTTGTAAAACAATGCCTCCAACTAAATTGCTGCAGGGGATGAAACTGGAAGCAATAAGAAATGTAGAGCAACCAAAAGATCCAATGAAGGTATTAAACCTTCGGATATTAGTAATTTTCATTCCGCCGTCTTTCATGACATTGACAAATTTAGGGTAGACGGTTTGAAATGCAAAATCAGCAACAAAGGGTATCACTGCAAGGTTTCCAGCCATTACAGGACTCAGTGTAAAGTATTTGTACAGATACTTTACTATTCCGAACAAATTCATGTATAGAACAAATAATTTTCCGAAATGAACAACTGTGAAAATATAGAGATGTGGAGATGTAAAGATCTTGGAAAATGGGACATTACTCATGGTCTTCTTCGGTGGTTTTCCGTTCGGATATATTGAAGTAACTATATACTTTTGTTCCGAGGTAGACATCCACGGATTTTCATCCGGTTCGGAGTAAACAAATGAGATCCACATAACTGTTGCAAAAACACCAAGCCCTCCTGACAAGTAGAAAACATATTTCCATCCGTTTATAAAGTTATCAATAAATAGCCCACCAAGTGGTAAGACTATTGCCAGAGAAATAAGATTACCTGTGTGAGTTAACATGGTCAAAAATGTTCTTTCACTCGGAGGAGAGTGAGCTGCAATGGTTTCATGTATGATCGGGTATAAAGGACCATGTACCAGTCCTATCATCGAACGAACGGAAAAGAAGATCCACTGGTAAGGTGCCAAAAACACTGAAATAATTGTCAAGATAGTGGATATGCTTATGCAAAACATCATAACCTTTCGATATCCGAATGATATTGAAAGAAATGCGCCTGGAACGTGGCCTATCATGTAGCCTACATTGTAAGCAAGTAGAACATAGTTTTGCATCGATTCACTCCACTCGAATTTTTCAGTTTGAATTTGGACTTCAGTTAACGTCTTGTTGTAGCGAAGAGGACAGGTTGAATCTTCGGTCTTAGTTGATGATTTTTCCTTAGCCATACCGATAATACCAATACTCAGATTGATTCGATGACTGTAGAGTGCCAGTAATGATAACCAGGCGCTGAGACAGACGACATATCTAAACCTTTGGAAAGTTTGTAATCTGCAAACCATTTGCGAAAAAACACAAGATGAAATCAGACACCACGGCCGCCTTATATTCAATTTTTGACCCAAATTAATTTATGGCAATTAGAAGATTTTAGCCTGAAAAGGTCGAAACACCGAATGTTTTTAATTTTAACAAAATCAGCTGTTAGATCGAAACTAAAAGTAGGCGGGCCACATGCTTAATTGTATCGAAATCCAAAGAAAACGGTTTAAATATTTTTTTTATAATCCTACGCTGGATTATTTTTGAGAATTGTAACTATGTAGTGTGTTTTTTTTCATTTACTCTGTGTCAGAACGGTCAAAACTTCTTCGAAATTTCTGAATTTCAACTGATTCTATAACTGACACTGCGACCGTTACATTGTAGTATTACATAGGCTTTTTGACAGAAGAGGTTTAATTTCTATTCAATAAATGGGTGTACTGTTACTTATAAGAGTTTTAACAACCACTCGAATACCAGAAAAATAAGTTAATTCGATTTTTGATAATTTGCGGAATGTTTAGTGGTAGCGAAGACATTTGATCTATGAAAGCTCCTGATATCAAATCGTGAACAGTAAAATTCGTCAAAAAAAATAATTTACACTGGCACATATCGTTGGTTTCAGTTGAGATAGAAGGTGAGATTTGTAAAATGATAATCTTAAATATTCATAACATACGGTGAGTATAAGTTTTTTAATCGTCAGGCATGACACGAAATATTAATTCCACCGACATACATTACTTCAGCTCACAACCAGCATTTTTATGTCTAAACACATGAACTACGGAAATATACCGTAAATTGAAATTGATTTGGGTTGAATGATCAATGTCTTAACTTGCGTCATTATCCACATCAGATGTATATGAAGCTACAAATCTACCTATTTAGAACCCTTGTAAAAATCCTTTAAATAAAATATTCCCAGATCTTATAAAATCATCTTCACCTGTTCAAACGCGCGCATTTTCCGGTTTTTTAAATCAAGTCTTTATCTGATCAAGAATCAAACCTGTTAATACTTTCCGTATCAACCGAAACTTGATGAAACAAGCTGGACGTGTTTAAACGGAACGATTCCATTTTTTCATGAACATTTATGGAAAAGACTTGATGATATTGATGAATCAGAATATCGGATTCGCCAAATCCTGAAATTAGAAATGTACCACAAACTATTTCAAAACTCAGAATTCGGAAACGTTTTGATATTATCCAAGATAAACAAGAATGTTGCAAAATCAAACATTTTGATCGCGGAATTCACAGAATCGAATTCCCATTCAAAAAGAAAATATTTGAAGTATCCGCGGTTAATGCTGTATTAAATAATATCAACCTTTTTATTCGCGTTGGAGATTAGAATAATTATATTGGTAAACATGGAAACCAGTTTATCGTTTGCCGAGGTTGCGATTGAAATTTGTAAAAATCGCAAAGATGATTCAAGATTATCACCATTTTGAATATTAAATTATTGTAAGAATTTACTGATATATTTATGCATTATTTTCATCTACTATTCTGCTGTGCCGACATTTAGGTTTCATCGGAATCTTTAATAAAAATCTGGCCCAGTTTTGAAATATGCAAATCTATGATCATTTATTTGGTGTTTTGCGATATTTGGAATAATATTATTGTTGACGTATTTTACAAAAGTAGTAGTGGCTATGCAAGGCAATTAAAAGACCGTGATCTCTTTATCAGAAACCAGATGATCCATTACGAAGTACAATAATTGTTACGATGACATATCTAACATATATACACTATGTTATTCATTTTTGACCAATTTCAATTCTTAACGAATGGGGAAATTGATTCGTGTTTTATGGGAACAGCTACATTGGAACGTTTTGTTTTTAATTCGTCCCATATTTCAGACGAAGTCGCAAAACGTGATAAGTTTACAGATTTTGGATTCATGCCACATGTCGTGATCGCGGAACAATTTTAGGTGATTAATAGTTTAGTCAGAACATTCCGGATTTGACCTGAAAAGAAATATCATAAACCTAATCTTCATATGATTTATATGAAAGAAAATCGATTAATATCAATGATGTTTCATATTGGATTTTCCTACAAGTATATTAATCGACCCTTAAACCTGGTTGCATTAATTTAATTATCAAGAATGTATATTCAGATAATCGAACAAACTTACACTTCATTTTTTACCGTTTTCGAATGTCTGAAAAAGCATTTGGTCTCAATTTGGTTGTTCATATCAATGTTTAATTTTCTACCACTGTGAATCGTAAAAACGCTTTTATATGTTTGAATGTCTAACTCATGCAATATTAAGCTACAACTAAATTCCTAAAAGTCTTACGTTTCAAATAAACTGTTGTTCTGAAAGTTAATCAGTTATGTGGTTAGTATCATGATTTCTAATGAATAGAGATGTCCGAATCAATCAAGAGAACCCGAATCCCTGAATGGTTAGATTAGAAAATAATGTGGAATAAACCCATGGTCAAGATATTTTTTGGCTGAATGAACCCAAACATACGGGACGTGTTTAAATCAAATGATATTAATCTTTGGTTCAATTCTCAAAATATAATGAAATAATCCTTGTAGTTATCAAAAATTATAGATATTGCATCATTACTATATCAGGTACGATTCAAAATCATAATTCTGGTATTTGCTGATATGGATACTGTTGGCGCCGTATCTAACCAAAATGTTGCTGTTACTGTGCTTGGACCTTTTTCGAAACACCTCAAAAGCTACAACAAATGAGTCATTTTCTATTAGATTCCTGCCTAGATCAAAATATCTGCTGATTAAAACTTCAGGAAATCTAGCTGGCTAATAAAACTATCAAGTTATATGGTAATTTGAGGCACCTTCCTAACAGGGGTGCAAATCGCAAATTAGTTTTTTGTTGATCCAAAAACAGCTCGAAATTGAGGGTTGACGTACAGTAGTATAGTCTGAAATAGATCTTGTCGTTACTCGGAAGACGCATTTTGGGTGACATTAACGCATATATGACTCCAGATTTGAGAAATGTTAATTTTTATTAAAGTTTAAGGAATCGGATCTCAAAACAAACAACGGAATTAAACTAAGAAAGTGAATAACGATCAATCGAATGGTTGATTGGAAACAGGAGGTATTTACACATTATCATCTAGATATTCATAAATATTTTACCATCATACACAAATGCGTTCCTCGAAGGGTCAGGTGGGGCATGTAAAACATAATCCACATCCCCTTCGGGCTTTTCGAGTATCGAGTTAGAATTAAGCATCGAAAGGATACTTATACAAACTGAGGATATAGTGTTCGCAGGTGACCACCCAGTTCCAAGAATCGACAGACAGATGTGGCCATTGCTGTAAACGTGTGGATGTGTTGGAATATTTCGACCAATAAATTTTACCTGTTTTTACAGGAAGTTACTATTGGTGGAGTGAATGGGTATGTTGTTTTGAACTTGATCTCGAGCATAAAATTCTCCCCCTTATAAAGGCTATCTGTTGAGGTGTGAAGTTTAGATATGATCCTGAAATATTATCATCAACAAATCCAACATATAAAATTGGAATAAGTTGGAAAAGTGCCAAATTTAAATGAAATTTAGAAATTTTTTTAGGAAATATACATGACACCAAAATGCATGAACTTCAATTTTCATTTCGAATGAAACAAGAGTGATCTGAGGTACCAAATCTGCGAAAAATACTATACGCGTTCAAAGGAATACCAAAAAGTTGTCTTGTTTTGTCAGTAACAGTAAAAAGTCTAGTTATCACATGTTCTAGTTAAAAAACTTGAAATAGATGAATTCGTAACTACCCTAAATATACCTTGGATATACCAAATGACACAGCAAAAATTAATGACCACCATGAATATTCTCAATGAAAACTGTACATATGTATCCTTTCAATCAAGCGGGTAATGTCGCGATCATGTGAAAATATTGACGAGATGGGGTGAGCTCAAGATATACTTGAGACAATCAAATATAATAAAAACATTTGTTTTAATTGTTATGAAAATTTTCGATGCATAAGTCATGTTCAATAAATGGTCAACGGATGGGTTTTTAACCGCATACCACAGCCCATCATTTGTTGATTTCCTATTTTAGGACTATTACCAGGTTTAAATACGATTTCTTTCGCTTTTTGCATGGCATAAAACTGCAGAAAACTTATACCAACATAGAATACCAAATAATAGGGAGGAACAAACGGTAGATCACATTTTAATTTTAGGGCATATGCCGTTGAAACTGTGATAACTTCAATCATTCCAATCTAAAAGTACAAAGAACTCAATGAGATTCATTGCGAGAAAAAACAAACTAGATCGAACTGTGGTTGTTATTCACATCACACGCAGTTAGAAAATATGAGGTATGGTTTAAACGCTAATAAAAATAATATCCCAATAGGAGGTGAATCGAAACATTCGGTGTCAATCTAGCCAGAGTCCATCTTCTTTTTGATAAAAATCTATCAAAGAACAACACAACCTTTAACTTTTCACACGAGAGCCCAGATAAAATAATTTATAGTGAATATAGAATAAATTAATGTAAATTAATGTACATTAATGGACAAGAATGGAATGAAAATGGCACGTTTCCTCTCAAATGCTAATGGCCTTTATAACATATTCAACTACCTCATTTACTGTATTGAACAACATATGGATGATTAAAACGACATAAAATAATTCATGAACGGAAGTCGAAAGTCAAATCATCATAGTGTTGGTCCAAGTAGACTACTATGAACAACATGGAGAGTATGTGAATTTGTCTTGCCTCTATATCAATCTAAATAGGTGAAACGAGTATAAATCGATGGTAAAAAAGAACAAAAATCACCGCTAAAAGGCGGTAAAACTAATTGATAGATATAAAAGGTATAACGAGGAAACATTTTCTTATTTCCTATATTTCAGCCAGATCCCTACAATTTATAGCATTGCTGGATCGTTCGGTTAGACAACGAGATAAAAACGACAATACATTAAAAAGTGAATTTGAACAAATTGTTGCAATCGTAAGGGGCTAGCATCTACAGATTTTGGTACAATATTCATTAAAGACGCATCAAAAAAATGCATTTATGTCGAGACAACTCATTGAAACGAGAGGATTTCTTGATAAATAATTAAGATTCATAAAGCAGTTTTTGTTATAACAAACAACTTGTTGTAAATTGGGGATAAGGCAGATATAATTCGTGTATGCTTTGGCTGAAGAAGCTTTTTCCGTGTCTTAATTCTAATTCAACCGGAATTTCAATAAATGGAGGAGAGTAACTGTATACTTGGTTGTGCTCACAAAACAACATATTCGGGCGAAATGAGTTTATCGTTGTCAACTTCGTTTTATGAGTCAGAAAATGACATACTACTATCAATACGGGTTTTGATATTTACTTGTGATATTCTAAGTGGTGTTGGCGGAGCTTGTTTAAAAAGTATTTAGTGGAAGGCAGATTTTGAGTGTAAGGCAACCGAACTTCAAGCAGTGGGGTTATCTGTTCATCTTAACGAATTTCTCATATTTTGTTGGCCAAAGTTTAACCTATTAAGTTGAAGGGCCATCTGGAAACAAAGAAATACAAGTCAATTTATGATTCGATATGATTACATTAGGTTGGTATAACAGGTATACAGGTTTTGAACTGAGTAATATGAGTCCATATACTTGGACATGGGTGATAAGCGTGAGTCTCGTGTCTTAACATACGATTTGGTGAGCGCAATTTCATGATCCCAGTCGAAAAAAAGAATCAATTGATGGTTAAATGAATGAATGCTCTAATCATTAACGAAATAATAAAAAGTTCAAACTTCGATCATTTTTTGTTCTTTTCGGTCAAAAAAGCGAGTTGCAATTAAACAATCAATATTACCTTTCAGGGAAGTCTTCGTCAATCATGGTTACTTCTGGAATGGGCTCGTGATGAAATCGATTAATTTCAGACGTGATCCTCTTGATATGGAAAGGTATCATTCCGATTAATACCGAACGTTTTCGATATATAATGACGATTGAACCACTTCCTGAACATTCCAAATGCAAGAGACCACACAAAAAATCATCAAATCCAACATTGGGTACAGTCTTTTATCATACAGAAAATGAGGATTGCATTAAAGTCGATCGCTCTAAAAAAAAGAAAATATCGGACAAACAAATAATTATAGGTAACAACAGCGAGGATGAATGTGGTAATCTGATTATTGGATTTAGATAAAGCATTAAAAAACGAAATTTCTACTAATACAGTTATTTCGAAGCCACCTAATCTCGAGATTTATGAAGTTAAACAAGATGGATCCTGTTTATTTCGAGCTATTTCATATCTCATGTACGGAGATGAAGAGCACCATCTAACGCTTCGTCAACGTTGCATAAAATACATCGTGTGTATGATTTTTACCAGGATAATCAATGGTCCAATTTTAGAGATTTTATTACCGAAGACAAGTATGGCTATTTACAGCGAAAATCTCTCGCTTCCTGTTACGGTAATCACATTGAAATTACTGCACTGAGTAGCCTTTTGAATGTGCAAATCCAAATTTATGACGATAATCTTGGTTTGTGATTAGTTTTAATGTAGCCCACATAAGTACCATTGGACAGTCCCCGCCTGACAACTCACCTCGCATTCTGTGTTTGTGCTATCGAAACAGGTGCCATTACGACGCAGTTATTGATGTCAATCATCCTATCGTCCCAGTGGTCCCTCCAAGCCCTGAGCGAGAAGAGGTAAATTGTGTAAACGAGCAACCCGAGGTCAAAACTGATCCAATCGATGAATCTGATACTCTCGATCAAGTTTACTGGATATTTAACTAGGTCTATATTACGGCACAGATCCAAATGGCTGAAATGGACGACGTCGAACAGCAAATCCTTGAAGCTGTACGTCAGCAATCAATTTTGGAACAACAAAACCTAGGAGAGTGTGTAAAATCAAGTAGAGGCAGCCCTGGGAAGGTATTTGTCACCTTAATCTTAGAATTGATAAAAATATTTGTTCATTAGTATCTTATGTAATGTATATATTTTTGTCTTTGCTATCAAAAAAGATAAGAAGAGGTGACTCTGCCAATTAGGTAGCTGTCAGCGATTTCCCATGATCAATTTTTAAAGGCCGTTGTTTAAAAAAAATAACGAAACCACCAGAATCATACGATCTGTCATTTACGATGTCTATATTTTACGTCTCTGATTACTTGGAATCGTCACTGGGCCTGATTAAAATATTCTGTTTCCTATAATTTCTCATATTCAAACCAATTGTTATTCACATCGTAATATCCACTTACCCACTTACCCGAAATTTTTAATGACTGATAATATCAAATAAACTAGTCTGCCATTGTTCGAAGTTTCGTGACAAAGTTTTATGATCAATCCTGCCCTCATGATTGTCAAGATTTAAAGTTTCACCCATTGTAGCATTTTTATACATCGGTCAGAAAAATCTATGTTTTCTCAGTGATAAGTTCTCAAACCATATATTATTGAACCTTATCACTATCATCAGATTCAAACAAATCAAACGACTGCCCACGTTTAAAAATCATGCGGAACGGGTAAAGAATGGTTTCTCCTTTTATTTCCCTATTATTTGTTTGACATAGACTGTTGAACTTTATAATATCTGTGCTTAATTGAAATATAACCAAGGATCCGTGAAAATCATTGAAATAAACAAATGTAGCCAAACCTCGTGGCGGTGAATTCAATGGGGAATAGTAGTTGGGGTTAAATAGGAACACCTATAATTACTTCAGCCTAGGGTTTTGTCATTTGCTCCTGATCGCCGGGCTGCGTGGGTGTTTTAACAATTAAAATGCCTCACCTGATTTTGTCAACTAACCAAAATGTATACTTCCCAGCGAACGAATGCCGACTTGGTAGCGTAGCCCTAGTGGGCTGAGGATGGGGGTGAGTGTTTAGCAGGTGTGAGTCCTGCACTACCTTAACTGCTTGCAGAAAGGTGCCTAGCCGGAGTACGACCCTACCGTACGTGGACACCGTCGCACTCGCGGTCGACGTAAAGTCCGTGCAGAAATGTACCGGTGCAGGTTTAAATACCTCCAGCTGAGAGCAAAAAAAAAAAAAAAACTAACCAAAATGTATCGTGAAACCCGTTAAATTTATAGATTCATTTGTGAATGTGTTGCCTCGATCATACTCGACGAAATTGGATTCAGGTTTCCCTCTGTTTCCAGGTAAGTAGTCATTTTCTCTCAAAACACTATAATCTAAACCAAACAATGGTAAGTGTTTTGCTAGAAACGAACTTAAAAAATGTCTATACTTTCTACCAGGTCTTGCCATCTTTAGTGCAAATCGTGACAACCCAATATTGCGATTTTGTTGAGATAAATTTTTGAACAAAAAAAGAACTGTGTCAACCGAAATGAAAAAAATCAAATTCAAAACGGATAGATATGTTGAAAAAATGGTTACCGTCGTCTGGTTTTACATCCAATTCCTCGGTTTGTGATGACCAAAAATGAGAAATGTAACTGAGAATTACACAGAAAAAGATACGAAGAAACAGAATACTATAAAAATTAACTGAAGTAAGGTTTGATTTTCAAATAAACACTTAGTTTCTAATATCTTGCTCGTTTAGGCAGATATTCGAAAACGGTTGATACTACAAGAAAAATCCAAAAAGCGGGTCACTTGTAACAGTTGCACGCGCAGATCTCATTTGTGTTATCAGGCTATTTTTTCCATTAATTGATAAATCTCTATTTACTTGATTCTTTATCATGCTGAAGGCTTCTTCGCATGGACTCAAGAATATTCAATCTTTAACTTCGATGATTATCTTTTTTACCTTGTAAAACCATGTTTAATGTTATATTTTTCCATTTAGGTTAATACAGTTCTTTTATATGTTCACAAATTTATTTCAATAAAATCCCACTAAAATTGGTCGTCACGATTCACACTAAGTCTCAATACCCAGTAAAATGACCAATATATGCTAATATGGCCGTGTTAATGTGTTAACTTTTGAAAATAATGTATTTGATTCTCCATCCTAACTAAATGATTCAAGTATTCAAATTCAACTTTTAAGTAATGTAATTGAGCAAGAAGACCACGAAATGGAAACATGGAATCTCGATGTGTCATTAAATATCAGTAAGTATAGCGTTAAAACAATTCTGATATCGATTAGGGAAAAACACGAACCCTAGTAAAAAAGAAATGGAAAATATCAAAATATTTTAACATCCAAAAATCACTGTCTTTTAGATCTCATATTCAACGATCCCCATTTATTAGACCTGCTAAAATCAACGAAATAAATGCAATGTTTGAAAGAAGTAAGCTGTGTTTAGTCATATGTGAATGATCGCGTTGAAATCAGCCTTTTGAACCCAAATTGTATGTTAAAAAAGCTGAAATGAATCCTCAATAAGAAACATCTATGAGATTTCAGGATTCATTAAAGATGATAGGAATTATATATCTTCAGATAAGTTAATCAGGTGGTGAAGTCAACTACGGGGATTCAAACTAGTCAAATATTTTATAATATTTTTTCGTTAAGTCTGTTGTTCAGTTGTATATTTTTAATACTTATATGTGAGCTGGAGTGGGTTCATCTAGTCATTAAATTTTCGCTGAAGAGTCCTAGCTTTGATGATCGTTATTAAATTTTAACACTTTCGCGTCCATAGGTTATAATCACAACAACTATTCAGTCTGCAATACTCTGTAAAAGAATCGAGAAGGATTCATTAAATTACCTGTTTTATTATAATTGACTCAAAACCCCGAATGTAGCAAAAACCATAGATATCTGATCTGTACACTTTTATGAGTAATAAAATTACTGGCTACCTGTTTGAGTCCAGTTCCGACGATCACCCCAATATTTATAGATTTAAAGCTTAAACCAAAACACGCTGTTTTCAAAGCCAAATATTTCAGATTGATCCAATTCTCATCATTTACAATCTTGAAACGGAAAATACAAATGGAGCCAGAGTGGGACAAAGTTACCAACGCGTTTGATAAACTGATATTTTTTTCGTGAACTAAAATCTGATTCTGTCTCCTTGAAATAGAGCCCGAATAAGACTCTTAATAAGATCCGCAGACTCAAATCTGAAAAAAACTTTGAAACAGTTCAAGGTCTATTTGGAAATGTTTTCATTTGTGACATATTGTCAAAACGCGTTAAAGATTCTAAAAATCAGATATATTAGTGCTGAACTTACTTGTCAACTTCCGAGCCACTATCTTACATATTCTCAGATTATATTCGACAATCTTCGGAGTATATTCAAAGCCTCATTTTGATTTTTTTTGTGGTTCATTTTTCCAGACCTACCAAAGTTCCGGTCACGGTTTAATGGTTACACAATATGTTTGAAACTAAACTAATGAAATACTCGGATTCATTGTGGGCTGCTTCGAAATCATTACACTGATTAAATCTGGAATTTATCCTAATTTTACTACTTAAGTGTATCTCAAACAATGATCATTTAGGTATGCGTCTCCTAAAAATTTATAGATCGAATCATTCATCTAAATGACGTGCATGCCGGCCAAAACTCAAGATTTTCGCCTTTTAATTGGACCTCTGTCTAGAACCTAGATTATCAAATACTCATCAATGAATCTGTTCTCCTAAGCTATAAATCCCGGTAAAAAATCCCTTTGATCGGAAATTATTATATTGAAAATCCAAATGCCTCGAATTTAATTGCAAATCATAAAATTGTTGAATAAATCAATACTCTAGATTATGGATAATTCTGTCTATCAGAAAACCAAGTTTGGCGAATTAAATTCTCTCTTTCGTAAATTCTGAGGGGAGTTCGAACTTTTAAGTCACCAAGACGCGTAATCTGAAAAATATACAAACATTCTCAGAAACTCCATTCTGCTTTTTGGATTTATTGTTGCTCTCGGTTCCTCTGGGATCAGAACACCAGTTCGTTTATTCTCTATTAGGGTTCCTTATTATCTGTTCCGTGTTATAAGACGGAGCTGGATGTGGGTTTTCGCAATTAAATAGCTACAATCTGTTTTAAAATTATGAAACTTTTCCAAACATATGGGTCGAATCTTCATGTTTAGCTGAAGCCTCGGGTTTGGAATATCTTAGGCTACTTTTTTTAACAAGCTAAAAACAATTGTTTTAAAAACAAAAAGATCTAATCTAGAACAAACTGAATACATCCCGTTTAAAATTATATGAACATATATATCCTAAAAAATACATCAGGTAGAAAATGGCCCAAAAATAAAACCTGATGAAATTACATTGTGGACAGTCGTCGGGTCACTTCACGAGAGTGAGATGTAGTAAGAACATCGAATTTCACACTTTGTTTGATTGCGAATGATCTAACATCCCAGGAACATGGTACTTCATCTCCAGACGCTCATTTATCATCATTTCGAATCAAATAAGTATCAATAATTTACATCGGACTCTCTGTTAGATGGATCGATCTCTGTGTTCTTCAAGTGAATTCCAACATATACTCACGATTTGATTTTAACAACGCTAAAGAAATGGGTCGATATATGCAAATCCCTAAGTTTAGGCGTTTTAGCAAAGATGTATGTACTATCGAAAAGAGCCATATGATTACTGCGAATAACGATGAACCGAAAATGATCTTTTTACTCGGGCTGCGTTCAAACTCAATCTGATTATAATCTAAAAATCTTTAGAGTATCTCCTTTTCATGACACTCAACGGACCTGCAAAAGAAGAAACCCGTTTCAAAAGACGATCAATCATTATAAAATAAAATTGATTTAACTAAATGAATGTTCGTACAGACAACAACTTATTCATAATTTTTACTCTATCCGAAAAGTATCGTCGATAAAACGTTTCAGGTATTCACCTACCCTTGACTGTTAAGCAAAGGCGACAGGTATGATGACCGAAACCTTACCAGCTATTAGTCTAAGACAATTTTCTATTGTTTTCACCTCAAATATGTTTTGAATGATTACCGTTTTTTATTCAATAAATGTTGATACCATAACCCCGGTCAAATTCAACCGGTCCTTAAAGTGGTACATTTTCTATTTTTCACAATTTCTGCACTTCTGATCACGGATAGTCCAATAATTCGTGGTTCTCAGTTTTGGCGTTTATAATAAATTTCTTTTTCTTGATTTGAAAATCCCGGATTGTGAAATAATCAATTTTGAGACTTGAGTCCTTTCATTAAAAATAAGTTTTTCAAGTCTTTAAACAGGGTATGTGCTATTTGCGCTCTGGAAAGTTATAATCAGTCCAATTATATTGAAAACTACATTGGCTTTAGTGCTATTTATATTGATTTGATACCAATCGACAACTGAATAAATCCAGGTTAAAAATATAGACAAAAATAATTCGGTATGAAAATTACGAACATTCAACTTTGCGCATATAAAATATGCATTGAGTAAATTGCGTGCAAATCCCTTAATATTGAAAACTAATTTACTCTGTGAATATATTTTTATTGTAATTTCTTCCTTCAAAAAAAATTCTCATGTGCTCTTTACAGGGTTATCATCCTAAACCGCAGACATCTCATCTAAATTACACATCAGAAATATGAAAACAATTTTTATAAAATGGCACCAAATATTATGTTATCTCATTTTAAAACAAAATTATATATATCCCACATGTGCGGTTTATGATGAAAACCCTGTATCATTTCGATGACTGCACACAGCCATATCATAGTTGTCAATATCAAAAAATAATTCAGCTCAATTTATAATTTTTTCCGTGTAATTTTTTATACAGTACGATTATCACATGTAAATTTTTTACATATTTTATATTCGGTAATTGAAATCAAGGATCAGGTCCATTATCATGCCACCTTAAGATTTTAATCTCAAAAATTAATATTTAATGGAGCGACTATTAGATTTAAGCCATTCTCACTTTTAACGATAAAATAGATGTAAATTTCAATTACATATGCGAAATCCATTACAAAACAAAGATTGTAAAAGAGATTTCCTGATTCTATAATTAAACTCAATTTTAGTTTTACATATGCATGCCTGTCGAAAATGGGGTATACTATTTTGTTAAATCAGGAGTTCTCGTACTGCGGGTATGTGTATTAAATATTGCAATTAAAACCTCAGCTTTCATTTAAAAATTGTGAATGTAACTCAAACATATACATATATTGTCAGCCAATCTCTAAAAATACATTTTTAGAAAAATGTACTTCACAATGTATCCCAATATTGATTCTTACACACTTGCTGTCTTTATGATATAGAAATAAAAAATCAACACTTCAAAAACATTCGGAATATTGAAACTAACATCTTAATTTATGATATTCTTGTTTTAAGATAGGTTAGATTTAATCGAATTACAAATTGGATAGATGCTAGAATCCACTAAGCTTAAATATGTAGAACAAGAATCGTTGAGGATAGGCAGTAGTAGTTCTTGGATTTTAGACGGTGAAGAACGAACTGAAAGTCGCCGAATGTTTAATGACGTAGTTCAGATCGAAGAGAAAAACATTATTATCAACTATAAATAACCACGAACTTTGGGTTCCATTATAACAACCGATATCCTAAGGTAGTATCACAAGTGGGTGGTATTATTGCACACATATGAAAGAAAACCACCATGACACTTTTAGAGGCATTCTAACTTGTGCCAATACAAACTCTACTGAAGGAATCTGGAATGTTATTAAATATCAAATAGCCTCGTAACAGAGCCAACTCATATGATGGGTAATAGAACGTGATTTTAAATATTCAAAATAATCATTCGGGAGAATGTGGATGGCGTCTAAATCACTCTTCAGATCATAGACAGGTTCACAATTATATTGCAAAGTGTAATTTGTAAATGTACAAAATATGTTTTAATTTTGATGATTACTGATTTTTCTATAATGCGAGAAGTTAAAATTTCAATAAATTGCTCAGTTAGACAAATTTTTCTAAAAAAGTTATCTCGTTAAATTATTTTTAGTACGATACAATTATAATTATTCTTTTTAGCGCCAAAGCTTAAGTGGGCTGGATAAGGGACTTAAACCGAAATTCAATTCAATAAAAATATCATCACAGAGAAATTAGTTTTCAATACTAAGGGATTTGCGCGCTAATTACCTAGTGCATATGTCGTGGTCACAAATTTGGCATACTCGTAATTTCCACACGGAACGATTTTTATGTCCAAATTTTCAACCAGGTTTTTACTCGGTTTTTAATTGGTGTCAAATAAATAAAAATATCATTACATCGAAGGTAGTTTTCAATATAAAGGGATTTGAGCGCAAATTACCCGAGCTCAAAGTTCGCATACTCCTTTAAAGAATGTGCAAGGTATGGAAAAATTTTTATGTTTCAAAATGAACACTTCTGGAAGTTTTAGGAGTTCGAACTCTATTCAATCGTTATACGGTCAAAAATGTTAGGTTGGTTGTATTTTTTTCGTTCGGGGTTACGTTAGCGTTGTCTTCCACGTCACCCCGTTAGATGAAACTTTTGGAAAATACGGGTGGATATCCGTTCTGGGTTTTATAGTGTTCGGGAAGAAGTTCGGGAAAACGAAACGTGTATGTTTATCTAAACAGCCGGATCAATGAGGGTGTATTTTTTGATGAAAATTAAACATTATGAGGAATAGAGTAACTTAAATAAAATTTATCTCGTAAAAACGGGAAAAAAGAGGGTGTTCCTGAATATTAATTTTGATTACGGCAAATTAATCGATTGGGTTCGGCAGTGGATGATATGTCCGAAAAAATAGAGGATCTAGACCAAGGTTCGGGCCAAGAAAGGTAATAAAAGGCCTAAATATAGAGATAAAGGCCCTGAGTCATCAACTCATCTTCAAGACGATGAGCTAAATCTTGACAAGATGCTTCAAGAAATAGACGATTTCGATCTGGTTTTGAACCAATTTTTGGAGGAAATTGATAAAGATGATATGACTGCTACAGTTCCATCAACAGGCCTCGATTTGGAAGCTGATCTTATAGAAAGTTCTGAAGGCGAAGAATCGGATACTTCCGAGCATGTGGACACTGAAAACAAGGTTTATATTTGGCTCAAGGAAATCAAGATGCAATTTTACGGCCACGATTTTCTTCACCACGGATATGACGATATCAATTTCATCAATGAAATATTGGAGAAGGAGGACCTTGAGACTATTGGCGTGTATAATGGACAAGACATCTGCCATATCCTGAAATGTACTGAGAAATTGCCAAAACCTCCAGAATTAGACATTGAAAATGGCAAGAGTTTAACGACAGAGGATTTTTTGAAGCACTGCAATCTTTCATCATACATAAATTCTTTCATTTCTCAAGGTTATGATACTTTCGACACCATCAAAAAGTTGGACAAGACCTCCCTATTATTTGTAAAATAAAATCTAATCAAAAGCTGATGGACATCAAATGCATTGGTCATCGAAAACGGATCTGCTACTACGTCAGGAAATCTAAGCTTCAAATGAAGAGATCTGATCTAGCATTGGTAATATTCCAATTTGAAACCAACTTAAGCTTATCCTTTTGCTACAAAGCGGGCCAAAAAACACTTTCAGATAGTTAACGTCTTAACGTTCATAGGACCATTTTTATCGTTGAAAAGGAGCGATTCATCTCTTCTGTATTATAAAAATGAATTTTGCTCGGGACGTTTGACGGGAGCTTCAGGCAATCACGAGCAGGCTCCGTTGCGCGTGAGATCTGTCTCTGCCGCTCAGAATTTTTTACAAAGATTTCACATTTTATTAAAATCTTTTGAGTTCATTCAGGTTATTGATTTTCTTCATCGGCCCGATACTGTCATGTATACTGCAGTATGACTATACTTATTTTACTAACTTTGAAAATCCATTGTTTCCGGGATTGTTCAATCTGATTTAGTTGAATCTGCTCAGAATCGGATTCAGGAAATCGAGTTTGGCAAATGTCCGTTCAAATAAACACTATTTTAGATGTATCACTCGAAAAATTGAAGGGATCTGTTACGAACCTGCTAAATAAGAAGCGATTCGTTCGTATCTTCTCTTTTTATATTTTGTTGATTAATATTCCAAAATTGGTTTGACAATTATCTTAAGAAATGGTCATTATTATTAGCTCATGAGACGTTTTTATGCAATTCACATGTTACCGTGAGAAAATGCTTAATTTCATCGTGGAGGCTAACTGGTTTTTTCGAATGACGACGCAAGGTTGACCAATGAGCACTTTTCTCTCGTGATCACCGGTGAATAGTCGAACGATTTCAATTTCACACCATATTCGTGCCTTTTCCCATTTTTTTAGCCAGCATTCAGAAGAATTTTACCACTTCCCATTTATTTGAAAAGTGTTCGATTTTGAAAACGGTTATACTTTCATCTTTTAAAATTTCTGTTTATTAATGCCCTCGGAATCAAATATTATTTCCACTGGTTCAACTTTTTTTCCATACCTTCATATTTTAGAAATCATTTGGTATTAATAACAGAATTATTTGTAATATAAATATTGCATTTTTTTCTCTAACTAGTGTAACTGAACTGTTTATCGGATCTAAATTAGAGCTGAAATTTGTGTTAGTTCCATTTATGCCTTTTTGAACATATCGACTATGGTATCATCATATAAGTTTTGTAGTTGGGAATGATTCAAAAGCTGCCGATATCATTCCATTTTCACAATTTTTTCTTCATTATAAACTGAAAAGTATTTTTGTTTGCTTTGATACTCGTTTTAAATTGTAGCATATGGAATTACCACATGTGAAAAGTTCTGAATATATATCACGGCAATCCGTTCCTCCGATGCCTGCCGTAAAGTAAAAATTCAAATCATATAAGATCGGATAAACCAATGCTTGGAACAATTAAGGCTCGTGGTTCTGCCGAATGTATTTTGTATCAATGATAGCGCTTAACTTACATCATCCACCCTCAGAATCATCGGGACATAAGCCGATAGAGGAATCTTATAAACCAAAAACAACTGAGGCCACAATAAAGATGGACTTTGATGATTTAAGCATAACCACGGTAATTATTATGACTGATAAAGTCCAAAAAGCCAGTTTCTTTCGGACGAAAAATTGGGAAATTTTTCAAGAAAATCGGACACAAAAATGACAAAGTCTACGAAGCAACTGATATTGAGTTGAGGCCTAGCAAAGGCATGGATATGCTTGGCAATGAAGGTTCTACCAATCCCTCACCTGAATCATCCCCAGTAAAATCCTGCGCTGAGCAATCCCATTCAAAATTAGCCCGGGCAGTTGATGCGAAAACCGAAACTTCTGGTATATGGATGCATTTGCCTGATCAGCTAATGTTTGGATCAGTATCGATCATTTCACACGTAAAAAATGAGTATTATAAGTTTCTCGGAATGTGTCCAATCAAAAATATCAAAGCTAAAGGAAGAAAATTGACAGATCGTCCCACACAAAAATTAAAAGTAATGCCAAATTTCATTGAGACATTCTCGATGAGTATTGACAAAATGCCAGAGGTCGTTATAAATATTTCTGCCTTTGATGTGACCCTCTTAAACAAAGAATCGAAAGTAGGATTACCGTTATTTAGATCAAAATCTGTGCTCACGATATAAAGAATATTTTCTTTTGTTCCCAGGATGTCGCTGACCAAAGAATATTTTCCTTTATTCACCTCGAAAACACAAAAAACGGCTATTATTGTAGTGTTTTTCGATGCCCAAGCATCGTTTCTATTTCATAATTCTTAGAAATCATGCACAGAGGCTGTTCTGGCTCTTGGATTCGCCTTTAAAGTGTGAATTCTCCTAATTTTAGCTCTGTTCAAATGTGTATAAAGCATGAACCGAAAGTAGAATTATTTCACAAAACAATCCGATTGATAGCTATCATATTTACAGTTTTTTCATTTGTTAATAATATTCATCTCCTATTTGTTTTTTGACATTTTTACCCAATCTGAAATACCTTTAAATTATCGAACAGTTCAGTAATTTTACCAAATACATCAATCGAAACATCTCTTGAAGAACTGGTACTTTGAATCGTCTCTGTCCATATTTGTGTATTTTCAGCTCTAAGAGTCAAACCCTGTTATTTATATTCATAAATATGGTCTAAAAGGCCAAGGAAAGGTACCAAAGGAGTGTCATCATATGTAGGAACACAAGGATTATAAATATCTAGGCAGTCCTCTCGAGGCAGCTTATCATCGAGATTCCAACAACTGCATGCGTGTGATGAAAGTCATACGATCTGAATAGAAATTTTCAAATGGGGCAGATGTTATCTGTTGAGCGAAGGATACTAGAGTTGGGATGAGCTGATTGTGTTACAACAGAGTATTTTAAGTCTGATACAAAATCAAGCATCGAGCCAAGTGGTCCTTTTGTTTCTAGTCTACTCATAACATGAATACGGATTCAGACGATAAACGACAACCACAACTACTGTTAAACAGACGGATTGACAGATCAGTGTTTCAATTAATTGGGTAATCACAAATACTATTTAGTGGCCATGAACCAAAAAAGGCTCTTTGACTACCCACCTATTGAGTCAAAAAGTGCCACACAAGTAGCCAATGGCATCGGGTTGCCATCGGTATATTTTTGAAATGGCCGAGCAAACATGGATAGACAATTCAAAATTAGACACTGATTGTCAATTTTTTTCACATATTCAGAGGATTTTCACTTAAAACGATATCCAAACATTGTGCTTTAAAATTGGTCACTCAATGATCGAAAAAACCCCTCAGCTGTATCCCTCAACTGCTTATCTGCGTTTATCTGAATCGACGTCCTTTCAAAATATTTACTCACCATATGCCTGATATTCGTAGTTAAACTAAACTAAATGAACCTAGGCGTCACGTTTTACTCGACGAGTGCAAGCGAAAAAAATGCGCACGCTCGGTATTTAATAAAATGTCAAGTGCTCCAGGTTGATAGTGTTTTAATTTCAGTTTCAGGAACAGGTCAAGGCAGTAAATCCTGATGCGACAGGCAGACGCGTTGGAGGTGGGAGACCCACAGGTCCGGGTTTCAGGCGCCGTAAGCCTCAATTCGCTCCTCAGGAGCAAGAGTGGAAACCGATAACAAAGTTAGGAAGACTGGTTCAGGGCGGACAAATATCTAGCCTCGAACAGATATTTTTAAGCTCTTTGCCAATCAAGGAGCCCCAGATAATCGATTATTTTCTTAAAGATGTCCTCAAAGAACAGACGTTAAGAATTCAGCCAGTACAGAAGCAGACACATGCCGGTCAAAGGACGCGTTTCATGGCTATCGTGGCGTGTGGCGATCGTAATGGACATGTCAGCCTGGGAGTAAAAGTCGCCAGTGAAGTAGCTGGTGCGATCAGAGGTGCTGGTATCCAGGCCAAAATTTCCATGATTCCAGTCAAATTTGGTTACTGGGGAAATAAGATCGGAGAACCACATACTGTGCCATGTAAAGTGACTGGAAAATGTGGTTCTGTTTCAGTAAGGCTTATTCCTGCTCCTCGAGGTGCTGGTCTGGTTGCTGGGCCGGTCCCCAAAATACTATTGGAGTTGGCAGGTGTTGAAGATTGTTTCACTTCCTCTAAAGGCAACACTTCAACAGTTTGTAATGTTGCCAGAGCAACGTATCTGGCCCTCAAGAAAACTTATGAATATTTGACACCTGATCAATGGCCAGAAAGGGCTTTACCTCCATCTCCATTCCAGAAGTACACCGATGTATTAAGTCGAATTGATGTTAACTAGTTGACTCATTCAGTCTATTTGATGCCCTATTCTTAACTTTGAATCGTTTTTTGGTTTACTAATTTCTTCTCGGTATAAATCTACAATTATTTTATCAGATGTTCGGTGGTGCATAAATTTGTAATCTTCATGACCCGCTAGCTTTTAAGCCAAAAATTTATTCGTTTAATTTCATCTACCGTTGGGAGATCTGCGAATTCTGCCTAGATCAGTGGTACAAGATGTTACAAAGTGGCTTCTGTTAGTTGAAACGTTTTTTAACTACTTTGGTCTTTATCGCTTTTGCTTTGGAACAACAACTATTTTAGCTGGATTCTATTTGAATCATAGCGTCATCGTAGCCTCAGGTAGACTCAGTTTTACCAAGAGATATAAACTGCTGAACTGTTACCCATCGATGATAAAAGAAGGAGGACATGACTGGTATACTTCTCCAGATTTTGCGCCCTTGGCTATAGTGCCAAACTTCATTCAGTCATTTTTTTACGTAGATAGTTGCCTCGGATGAGCGTTGTCAATTTTCGTCATTTTTGTAGTGGCCAAACCAATGATTCAGCTTCATCCTGGTCACCTATCCCAATCTTCGAAGTCACATTCAAAGTGTCCCCGTGACTCATTCATTAGTGTTTATGTTTAAAACCATCTATCACATTTTTTGTATTATTTTTTGGACCGTTGGGAGCCAGTCATACTCATAATAGATTAAATGCTAAATTAACTCTATTCCATTTGATTCCACGTCGGCCAAACCTCGATCGCCTAGTTTTTTTTTATCTATGATGATCGAAATCAAATCAATAATCCTCTGAATTAGTGCATGAGCCATTTGTGGGCCCTGTTTCCTGATATAAAACAGCTTTCCTTTATATGGGGATCATAGGACATGCATCAATTTTTTAGATTAGAACTGTCACTTTCCAGTGCCCATATTTTAGCCTAACATTGTTTCGCGTTGTTTAGCACTATTTCACAAATTTAGCAGAATACTTCTCGTTCGTCTCCATCTTAAAAAAATTGCCGCTGACCAAATCAGACTCTCGATGTCAAGCATGCAACTCAAATGTTCGAGATACAACCTAACAAAAAAAATTTCACTAACATTTGCAATTACTCTAATCATTATAATCGATAGGCTCAGCGCCATTTAACGTCAAATATAAAACCAAGCATTTAAAAGGAGCAAAATTACATATTACACGATCAATTTTACTTACTTGATGAAAGTTAGGCCATCATCGTATTTATAAGAATCATTTTTAAATTAGTTTTAATAATAATTGAACGATTGGACTTTAGCTTATCTGTCTATCTTTAAAGATATCTATTTCGTGTGGAACGATTTTGTCTTAACTTCTGTAAATCCTTTCGGTCTGGAGACGTTTGATGTGACTTCTGAATCGAAGAGTCCGTGAACCACTGATACAGGTTATTGTTATATAATAATCATTCAGGGACTAAAGTAACTGGAGAAGTTTTGTAATTGGCACGTGGTTCAATCATTCCAGAAAGGCTGTACTCTTATATTTTAATGTTCGGATTCGTTTGACCAATCCTACATCTTGTTTTGAAAAAAATGATACCAAATTCTCATCCTTTCAAATGACAGAAAAACAAAATTAGAAAAGTGGAATATTACAACAAATACATATGTTAATTTGTGTTTGGTTTCATCAAAAAAATGATGAGAAATCTTCAGGCTTTGGTTCATAATTCCTTTCTAAGTTTTCAAAAACCCATACCTAGGGTCTCACAATCCCCATGAAAATTAGGGTGAATACTTTCCATGATCTTCAGCTGATTTAGCGACCCATAACTTTTCATTCGGATGTAATAGAAAGTTATCAGTTTCCCATTATCGAAGAACTCGTAAAGTAACGAAGGCTGATTAAGTAGTGTGTCAAACCTCTCCGTGCAGGTGACATTGGGTAACGTTGGGGGCTATTTGATAAAAAAGGAAATTATTTATTTTGTTTTTTGAAATTCCTCATATCAATAAATCTTACCTTGGTCGTGGCTAAAAGCCACGTGTAGATTATTTACTTGAAAATCGTTGTAATGACGGGTCATTGAGGCACCGTTTCTGGTCACATGATAATAACTCATTATTTCCGATTTCATTTTAACGTCTTTGATAGTGATGGTTAGAACAAGGGACTATAACCTTAACCATATTTCTTACCTTAATTTCGTCAGGAAATATTAGGGTGAAATCCAACAGCTCGTCCCTAATTTGATATTCATCACATTCGAATCTCCAACCGGTCAAAATGACATGGCTAACGTATGTATGGCCCGCGGAACCCCCAGCATCGTGATAAGCAATCATATAGATTTCAACCATTTGTGAAGTAGCATGTGAAATGATATTGATGTGAGAATAATTGAAGACGATAATATTGTTATGTGACTGTATCATTAACGGCATACCATGGCATATACACAAAAAAAGCGCTCTTCGTTTCCTCGAAATAGTCTTAAGGCAGCCTCTCTGATCCCATAAGAAATAGGCACTCTCTGTCAAGTAATTCAACCATTACTTCATTGGTTTGTGATGTGAACATAACAAACAATGATAAATGGACATAAAGATCTGAGATTTCCTGAATTCCTTCCTCCAAAATATTGCTGGTCATAAATTTAAAAGTTGTTAAAATGCTGGTTTCTGATCCCACATTAATTTTGATGGTAAATTTCTAAAGTTATCCCTCATTTACAATGTTTACGCTTTTATCATTTCCGTGGGAAATAACCAAGGTCCTCTGACATGTTTTGCCGATGTAATGAAGGTGATAGATCTTTTGGTCGGTCCATTTACGAGACTTGTTAATGCGATCCTCAAAAATCATAAAAATAGTTAATAAGAAATAAGGTGATTTCAGCAACATTTCCCTGTTATATCTCAAAGCAACGCGTGTCGAAGTGTGTTGATCCTATATCACATACTTTGTACTTGATAACAGGCATTAGCTCGATCCAATGAACTTCTATAAGAAAAGCAGTATCTGAGGAATAATATAATTATTATTCTTTTAAACCATGGCATTTTTCGCTTTTTGAATGAATTCAAATATATCTCAACGAGTGACTTAAAGTTAATATCAAACCAATCATCCAGAAATTACTTGATCGAAAAAATTAAAATTAAGTGGTTTATAATTAAAAAAAGTGAATAAATCGTCAATTTTCACCTCTTCGCCCGTTAAACACCCTCAATAATGTAGTTTGGAACCAATGATTTCTGTAAGGTAAAATCTTTTATCAATGAACTAATGATGGAAAATGTGTTGATTTGATCATTGATTATCCCCTCTTTTCGCTCGTAGAAGCATTCAAATAAAGTAAAATAGACACGTTGGGAATAAGAAATCTTATAGAGGAAATGCATTCGTTCGCGATGATACCCGAAATCTCAAATATTTCTCAATATAATTTTAATTATGGTCTCACGGATATCAAAGGGGTGAACACAGAGGTGTTACATTTACAAAGAGTTTACATAGCATTCTTTTTGTGTTTTTTTTTATAATTTTTAAGTGCTCTTAAACTGCCTAGAGTGGAAATTTTTGTGTCTAATCGTGAAAAATCGACTTTTTCTGAGATAAAATTCTATGCTTTTTTTAAACAGGTCAATTTTAATTTATTTCGACGCTTCTATAAGCAACAGAAGGGGGAATAATTAGAACTGCGTTGATATGGTTTACCAAAAGCTATTTTTCTTTCTATGGGAAGCTATTAGTAACTGGCCTTTGCCTTCAAAGCGACCACGTGAAACTTACAATTGGTCATATTGTAATTGAAAATCAACTACATGTATTCTCAAAGTTTGTCACCCCATAAAACTCTGCATGAATAAAATGATATGCTTTATAACTAATAGTATTATTTCTCGTTATAAATCAGGAGAAAAATCATTTTAATATTGTAATAAATGAAAAATTATTTTTAGGTTGAATAACAAGATCGCCCCTCCCCCAAACCATTACTTTCGAGAGTGCGCGATGCGCCTTTCGTTTTTTACCTCTTTTCTTGACTTTTTGGATATTAAAACCCTTATACCAGGTATAAATAATTACAAGAATCAGCTAAAATCCAATAACTTTGATCGCATAAGAAAAATGTGGTGAAAAGTTATATTTTTAATGTTGCTGCTTTTTTTTACATGTTTGTTAAAATTCTATGGAAAAATGATTACTCTATAAATTCTACTTCTCTAATGGACTTTAAAAGCTCTTCCAAAAGATTTCCAGAATTTTTTCTTCTCCATAGAAATTCTCCCAAAAATTGATCAATCGTATTTTCCTCGAGTTCTCCATCTTCATTAAAAGAATTTGTTCGATTTCGCTGCGAGATCTTCATTTTGAGAGCGCTCCAGGTCCCCTCGATGGTGTTTGTACACGCTCCATTTTCCCGGTTGATAAAGGATTGTGAATAATTCACTGTAAGATGCTCATAGTAGGAGCTTAGCTGACTGTAACTTCTGAAACAATCAGTAATTATTTTTGATCCCGTTAAAACATACAAAACATATCTTATAATAATGTTTATTATGGTTTCTGCAGTTCGATCAGGAACTTCAACTAAAAATGCCTTTCTCTCTCTTGTCTTCTCTACCCCGCCCAGTACCCAGACTCCAGAAGCAAGATGTCCTCGATGATATTTATTCTTGCCCAATTTTGATTCATCTATTTCCACCGCTATGTCTTGTCCACCGATGGTACAGTCCTCAAAATCCAAGCTCGCCCCAACCATTTTTCTCAAATATCTCATGATGGAAGTGATAGTTGAGGGGGAATCACCCGTTATTAGGCATAATTGTTTATGCTTTGATTCCGTCAGCCAAAAATAGCATAAACTTAGGACCTCGTTTATTCTTAGTTTAGTAAATTGAGAAAAGAGTATTCTTAAAGATAGAATACTCTTTTCTGCAGTTTACTGTATTGTATTATTCCTATTTTTTTGAAGTTAACAAACTTTTGCTCATGTGACATCTTTTTTGATTTAAGGCGAATACACGGATACCCCCTCAACCAGCTAAGATTTTGCATAACGAACATTCTCGAAGGGCTCTCATCCGCCTCGGTGAACAATTTTTTTCTTTCACAACTCCAATTATCAAAATTTACGTAAAATACCTGAGCCATAACAGTTGCATCTTTAGTGTCTCAGGTGAAGAAAAAGCATATTTGTCCCCACATCAGGGCAAATTCTATTTTTTGACGCGTTTCCATATGTTTATTTTTTGTTAAAAGTGCAACTCATTGAATTTTCCATCTCCCATCACAACCAATCCGAGGCTTGTTAATAAATTTTTCCAGGTTAGAGCTGGAGAATAGGCAAGCTGCTCTTTTAAACAGAAAGCCAGTAATTTTATACAGTCATTTCAACCACATTTGGAAAACTGTTAGAAGTGGGAATTTGCGGCTGAGACAGCAAGAGACACGATCGAAAATGAGTGTTATTCTACCCACACACACACGGGTTTATACATTGCTAACACGTCCAATCAGTCATACCGAAGATAAGTTTTTATTTATGAGTGTTACCACGTTTTTTACCGCTAAAAATTACTATCTTCATTTATTTTTCTAATACACATGAATTTTCATTGTTCGTGGAACGGATTAGAACAATTCCTTGGAAATAGACGAAAATTTTTTTTTCATAGAACAAACTCATCTCTTTTATGAATTAATTTCTTTATGCATAAAACGCACTGTTCGTTAGGCTGGTTGTTAATTTGAGACCACAGATCACCTTTCAAGATTTATTATTGTACGGCATCTTCGAATTAATAACCTATGGTTGTGACGACAGAATTATAAAAAAAAAACTGTATACGGCGAGTTGTCAAATTAAGACTAATATTCTCTACTTCATTGGAACCCCAATTTATTGTGAAGCTTAAGACTAAAAGACTCGCTGTCTCATTTGATCAAATAATCACTTGCGACATCATAGATATAAAAGAAGTAGTTAAAATTGATCTACCTTAGTTTTTGCCTATCGATAACATTGTAGACGCATGTTTGATTTTAAATGCGATCATATGTCGATGCAGAGTAGACTAAGCAGTGTTATGAATCAAAATCAGCTGTCAGTTTTGATAATTACATTAATACGTTAATCTTGAGTATGGCAAGAACTTAAACCAAAACCCAATCTAATATGAAAGAAGGTGATAAATTTAAAACTCCCAATAATATGAGATGTCTAAAAGAGTAAAATACCATCAGATTCCTTCATCCATATCAGGAATTATCTGTCTTATAAGCTTTCGCTGTGAAGCACCGCTTGAAGATTCGAGTAAAAATTTGAAACTTGTGAGAACAACTACATAATTGTTGAGTATAAATAGAGCACACGTAACGTTTATTGAGAAATAACTGACCTTAAAATAAGATAAAGAGCCATAAATGGTACACCGTGGCCTAATGGAGCTGAAAAAATGAAGCTTGATAGAAATAGAATAAATTTAAAAAAATAGCTAAACTAATACAAAAAATAACTTTCAATATCGGCTTTAAAAATAATATATCGTCGAAGAAAACTCACAAAATCTTGACTAGCGTTATTTCTTCATCTGTTTTTTAGCCTGCTTTTGGGATGTGTGAGTGGCAAGAGGGATGGTCCCGATATCGATTTCAATAATATCAAGGGGAATGGAACGATAACGATATCCATCGCCCATCCGATCAAAAATAAATTTCATTTCCCTGTCGATGCTCGTGATAAATTTAGCTGCGTTGTCTTTTTGGCCACTCACCTTGATTTTCTGCGTCGTAGCTTCGAAATCCACAGTCATAGGAACCCAGATATGGACATCGAAACCTTTAGCGATTGCTCGAATTCTACTATACTTTGGACCACATATTTTCCACTTCACGCGGCTGTCGATCGCGATTTCTTCATCAACTTCTGTATTCCAGTTCGATACTAAGTTCTTTATGCGTTCAAGCACTGACAAACAATTATTCTCGTTCCCAAAAATCCAAATGATATCATCCTCCACGGGGTCTGGAATTTCAACATACACTTCATTTTCGGTTTGAAGTTTTTGGATGGTGGATCCCTTTTTTCCAATCAACCGCGGATAGTATTTAGGATCGACTTAAGTGGAAGCAGCAAAACCGGCACAATGCCTATATTTTTCCAAAATTAGATTACGCACTCTCTCAGCACATTCTCTGTTTCCAGCGATGAGAATGCTGTTTCGTTTTGGTTTTCCAAAATCAACAGTAACATATTTGCAAGCGGACTCGATAATACTGTTTATATCACTAGAGGCATATCCTCTAATAAATTCGTGAAAGACGAAGGGAATGTCCAGCGTTAACAATTCCCTATCAGCGTGACACGTAATGTAATGGTTAACTGCCCTGCAAGCTAAGGCGAGAGACCTTGGCCCACCTTCAATTAGTAGAGAACGAGTTGCTTTATCAATGCTAATCATCACGGATAGGTCTAGGCATAAAGAATCCATAAAATTTTTATCAAGACTCATTTGGTCCAGGATCTTGCCATTTATTGAAATCGACATGCTTTGTCGAGAAGAAAATGTCTCAGTTAATATAAACCGAGCATGATCGTCAGAGAAGGTACCATTATTCTGAAACCCGATTTCCAGGTCTCCGGAGTTGTTTAGACAAGGTTGAAGGAAAAGATTGTATGTGTCTGAGATGCAACGAACCATTTTATTGAACTTATTACCGTGTTTCTTGTATCTTCGGTTTGTTTTTCAATTTTGATTACGTAAGGACCGTCAACAACCTCCGTGATACGAGACGTTGCTGGCATTGATTTTTGAGGGTTTAGTTCGATACTGGATGCTGTCTCTGGTTGTTCTTCCGGAATATTCGAGTTCAACTCCATTAACAGATGATCAATTCGGTGGTAGCTCGGCCTTTCAGCAAGCCTAATTTATATATCTACGATTTTAACCAAAATATTCCCAAAAACGGTTAATTTTTTTTATCACTATTCAAAATTCATGAGCTTTAGTCAATCAACATCACCTTTGATTGATTAGAAATCGTTTCATCATTTACAATAACTAAAAGAATGATTATATTGTCGAGCCGGTTTCAAATTTCAAAGATGTCGAATACCTGAGCCAGATGGATATCAATACTCCAAGTTCGTTAACGTTTGATTAAAAATCAACCATGGGTTCACTCCAAAATTATGAGTCCATGCTTTGGTTGATTTATGCATTCAATCCATGGTATCTGAACTAGGATCAAGGCAACAAAAACCGTTGTAAAATCATTTCAGCGTTGCCTTTTCTGTTATTGAAAACTAACAAACTTGACTTAACTTTAACCGATTTTTTGTCAAATGACAAAAAGATGAATAAATTGTAAAATACAAAATAGACAAATTCTTTATCACTTTGAATAAATTTACGTAATCTCCATTGTAATATAAAATTATTTTGACCATTTTTGCTAATTCTCTTAAAACTTAAATTTACCAGGCTTCTTCGCGATGGCTAGCATGAGTTTACGAGCAAGTATGGGTAACTTGTGTGGCATTTTGTCTCAAAATTAAGGCTAGGTATAATGTTGAGAACTTATTCCAATCAAACACAGCGCAAATATTCTTTAAAATATTTATCACCCAGAAGAGTTCATTCTCCAAAAACTGTTCAACCATTCTAAATCTCATAATTCGAATACTGGATACGTTCTTTTGGGCCAAAATCATTTGACTATCCACAAATTTGTCACTAAATCGAGTTCCAAATGATGGAGTCCAGCCTCTTGACAGCATCAACATGTTGATACAACACTACTGACGACCTTAAAAACATTTCTTTTATCACACCTCGTTTCTGAGTTTGAACCTGACAGAACATTGTGTTGTCCGACTGGCTTTGCCATGTGTTGATGCCGTAAAACAATTTTCACAAACTTGAATTCACAAACAGATAATGGCTTGAGTGAGATGCAAAAACGGCTCTGAGAAGATTGTGGCAGGACATGCGGAATAACTCAATCGGTTTCCGAAAAATGTGTTATCTTAAACTTCTAAATTTGATCCCTCACATTCTTTTTAATTTAAATTTATTGTCGATTTTAAAATTGACGAAAGGTTTATTTTGTCTTTTTCATGGTATTCTGAGTCAGGTAGTTAGAAACTCCTAAAATTTCGATAATTGTTTAGTGCGCGCAAAAAATATTGTATCCAGTGATTTTATCGTTTTGAACTTCAATAAAAATGAAAGCTTTTGGCACAGAGATATTTGATTTAATGTTAATTTTTCAATATTTTTGACTTCAAGAAATTTATGTCAGACAGCTCAACAAACTGGTTAATTTTTAACGATTTTTTTACATATATCCAAAACTCAAAATCCAAATCGAATTTTAGAATTGAGAATGCTTTATAAGTATTTCAGTCATGGAGCTTTTGTTAGCCGTTTTAGTCTAGTTACGATAGCTAACATATTACTTAGATAAAGGAATGGCGAGTTTCAAGACTTTATGTAGGTTTACGGTTTCATTCCAAAAACTTTAATTATCGAATCAAATCGATTAGGCAAACTATTATTTACATCAGTTAAAAATCTTCAACATCTTTTACCAATGATTTATGAATGCAGTAAAACGTCTGATTCTCTAGAATATGCTTAATAACGAGGTAATGTTTGTCTTTTGGCAGATATTCACCACGTTTATGACATTCCCAAACTCTCATTCAGAATTAAAAGCAATGTAGCTCAAACTTATGGTCATGACACTAAAAGTGATTTGGAATTTTATCTGTACGTTTGATATTTTCATCCTCGTATACCCAAGAAAAAAACTTTTAAATTATGCTAATTTTTACTCTTGAAATTCGATCGACCAAGTCCTGGAAATAAAAATATACTGATGGCATCTTCCATTGGGTGAGAACTTGTGTAGTTTAGTAGCATGAGTTTATTAATTTTTAGCGGCTACCATGCACAGAATTGTCTCATTATCGATTTTCACCGGTTTTACATCCAAACTCAGACAGGAGGACAGTCAAAAAACGCCATCATACTGAGGCCGAGTCAACAAAATGGCCAATCTTGCATTCGATGACCCCTGTCTAATTTTCAGAAATTGGGGACAAGAATTTGGAAAAACTTAAAAATGTACAGGCTTATCAGATAAATAATGGTTAAATGTAGTTAAAATCATCTGTTTTTCATAAAATAACTTGAAATATACTTCAGTTCCTTTTCCCCAGAAATAAACCTTTCAAGTAACTTGAGTCGATGTATATGCTAACTTCTGTGTCGGTGAGTTTTCAATGAATAGTTTAGAAGTTTTAAAACTCATAAATCATCATGCATCATCGAATCCCAACGTAGCAGCATCAGTAGTCATTTACAAATTATCTTTTATTGGTTTAGTCAGGTCATTCTTTTATTTTTAATTTTTTTGGAAAGTGCAAGTCCTGTCTTTGAACATTTAAACGTATGGGATAAATTTAAAGTTTCGATCAACTCTAGTCTTTGAGACTTTTTCATTTAATTCTTCATAAAACTATTTTAGTTGGTATATCCTTATATAGGGTTTCCCGATCAAGTCTGTCAAATTTTTTTAACTCAAATTTTATCAATATTTAGCACTAAAACAAATATACCTATTAATTAAATTCCTCTCATAAATCACATATTCTTTTGTATTTTAGCATATTTCGGCAATAGCTATCACAATTAGAAAGTGTAATTTCTATAAAGCCTTTTCGATTAAATTAAACAGGTCGGTTTCTGATCTCGGGGACGCTGGTCACCGGGCATTATTCAAGACACAGGATCATCCATTCAATGAAAAACATTTTTCTGGACACTTCATGGAGGCTTTTGAACGGTTCTTTTCCAGTGGTATACACGAATGTATTTTCATAATGGACAATGTGAGGTTCCACAAAACTAATAGGGTCTAGACACTGCTTCAAGAGAAAGACCGCAGGGTAATATACCTTCCACCCGATTCGCCTTTCCTCAACCAGATTGAAAATTTGTTACCAAAATTCAAGAACATTGCAAAACCAGCGTCCCCGAGATCAGAAACTCACCTATTTAATTTAATCGAAAGTGGCTCAATAGATATTACACTTTCTGGTTGTGATAACTATTACCGAAATATGATAAAATACAAAAGAAGGTGTTAGGTATGAGAGGAATTTAATTAATAGATGTATAATTTTTTTAGTGCTTAATATTGATAAAAGTTGAGTTAAAAAATGGTGGACTTGGTCGGGAAACCCTATAATGACAGACTGCTTCAGAAGTTACAGGCAGCTGAGCTCCTTCTATGAGCATCTTACTGATAATCATTCACAAACATTTATTAAACGGCAAATGGAGAGTGTAAGAATACCATTGACGGGACCCGGTGCTCTCGCAAAATAAAGTTAGAACCCCGAAATATGAAAAAATCATATCACGAAGATGGCCAAATCGAAAAAAATACAAGTGATCAATTTTTAGGTTAATTTCTATGAAGAAGAAAAAATCTTAAAATAATTTGGAATGACTTTTAGATTCTCTCAGAGGCGTAGAATTTATCGAATAATCACTTTTCCAGTTTAATTTTTACAAATATATTTAAAAAAAGAAACAACATTAAAAATAGAAATTTTTACAACATGTTTCCTATACGGTATAATGTATTTGATTTTATTTGACCCTTATAATTATTTATACCTAATAAGAGTGGTTTAATATCAGAAAAATCAAGAAAGCGAGCTAAAAAACGCAAATCATACTGCGCATTCTAAACAGCTATGGTTCGGAGGGCGATCTTGCTATTTAGCCAGCTAAGGTTTACGGAAGTCATACCAGAAATTACAGGTTTTAGAGGTCTATTTCGTCTCTAGAGAGTTCAATGTCGTCCTTTCGTTTTGTTCATTTAGTTTTAGAATTACAATTTCACTTTAACTGGATACAAACCTATCTTTATATGTTGGAAAAACGGGGAGGTCAAAATTCTCATTAAGGACAACAGCGCTTCCTTCATTCCGAAGTAGAGTGTTAGGAATTTAAGAAATCTGTTATTTTGTCATTTTGTAATTCCTGAAAAATCCACAGAATCCTATTTTTAAAATTCCCCGGAAAGTACAATCCCTATATTCTATTATTTTTTATAATTTATTTATTAAGTCAAAAAATCCGTGTTAACAAATCGAACCTAAATTAAACAGATGGTGGCTAACTAAAAATTTCAAACTTTTTCATCCCAAAAGATAAGGTTTTTATCCGGTTAAAATGAGATTATAATTGCAAAACCCAAAACTAAATAAAAGGACGAAATTGAACTTTTAAAAGACGAAATAGACCTGAAAACATTGTCCTCGCTGGTATGACTTCCGTAAACCTCAGCCATCCTTAATATAGGGTTTCCCGATCATGTCCATCACATTTTTATAATTCAAATTTCACCAATTATGACCATTAAAAAGATTATACATATATTCGTTAATTTCCACTCCTAAGTATCAATTACTGTTGTATTTTAGCATATTTCGGTAATAGCTACCACAGTCAGAAGGTATAATTTCTATTGAGTGGCCTTCGAATCAATAAATAGGTCGGTTTCTGATATCACGGACGCTTGTCACCTGGCACTATTCATGGAACAATATCTTCCATTGAATGAAGAATATTCTTTGTGTATACTTCATGGAGGTCTTTGAACAGTTCTTGACCAGAGGAATACATCAATGTATTTTTTTTATAATGGACAACGTGAGGTTACAAAAAACAGATCGGAAGCCTTCAAATAACTAAATAGACCTGAAAACCCTGAGTATAAATGTTGATTTTGATGTAAATATTTTTTAAGTACTATTTATGCGTGTGGGTTTAATATTGGAATCTTTAGTTAAACCCATTTCCCCGTAGGTATACGCTTAAAAAAATGCTTTTCAACCTTTTTACTATCGCGGAACCCTCCCTGAATCTTTACGATGTTCAAGGAACCCCATGATATGATAAAAGTGTTTTCCTTGCTTGATTTTAACAACTCAGATGATTGAAACGTCGCGTGATTGTTTAAGTCTAAATAAATTGAACTTTTTCGTGTTGTTCAAGTTTTTAAAGATAATTTTTTTTGTTTTTAAAGATTAAAAATCCTGTAAGAATAAAAATGAAATCTATGATAATTCGACAATAAAATACTTTGATGATGAAATTTATAGTTAATATTTTTGTTACAATTTCATCAGTTGTTGTCAGAATTTTAGTGTGTTTTGGTGAGTGCCAAACTTGTTTTTTATGGTTTCTGCAAAGTGATGAAATTCAGGGTTGTATTTTAGACAGGCACACCCGAAGTTCGTCTTCAAGAGACAGTAGTCGTTCTCTATTCTTGCGCTTGATTGTTCTATTAGCCGAAAATCCGTGCTCACACTAGTAAGAAGTTGAAAACTCAACCAATAGTCAAAGAGTTTTCTCTGAAATTACTAGATATTCGTGTTCAAATAATATCCAGAATGCCTCCAGGTTAAGCTCGCAGTGTTTAAACATTAATGTTCTGTTACGTGCAACACTAGTCAGCTCGTCCTCATCTGCCATGATAATCTGTCCTTGAAACGTCTAAAATTCTACAAATGGCCTGTGAACCCAATCTTTTTCTATAACAGGTATGGATGGAAAATATTTGCTCAGATCTGCCAAGAGAGAATCCAAGTGATTCAAGGTAAGTTGCTAAATATAATAATAGCTTCTTTCAACTATATTTTAAAGCATTTCTACGTTCCCTGCAGTTGCAATTGTATTCCAAAAAATAAAGTTGTTCTGAAAAGAATTTATCCGTCGACACCAAGATATTTTCGTTTCTTCTCTGCGCGCCCCTATTCACAAATTTATTTTCCAAAATATATCGGACAGATATACTAGATTGATAAGTCAAGTTTCATTACTCAGAAGGTACAAAGTGTTTCAGGCTGCCTTGCAAACAAAAGGCTTGTATATTTTCTTTTAGCTAGTAGAAACGACTCAAGCCTTTCCTTCGTGACAACAATCATACACCTGTATGTTGTATTATGGTTACGTTGTTTGCTTCCATACTCTTCTAAACTTTTGCAAACTGACGACATTTCAATTGTCTTGCATTCGTTTAGCTAACGATTTTCAGAACCACGTCTAATACAGTTTTCCGTTCGGGTCAAACTGTTTTAACAACAAGTGCTACTTTATCAAGAAAACAATGAGTAACTAAATATTGGCATTCTGCTGTTGTGCAAGCGGGACAAAGCCTTTGACGCTTCTAGTCATTGAAGTTGAGCCATCTGTAAAATTCCAACTGTCTTTTAGGCAAATTTGAAAGAATGAAAGTATGATGTTAAAACATCATGTCATGTCTTGTCCTTTTTTTGTTTCTTGCAACTATTTCAGCACAGAAAGTCTTATACAACAGCTTCACTGCCCATAAAAGGAATAAACACAAATCGCTCTGCTTTGCCGCTAATCTAGGTGTTCTAGTCGACCTGAAATGCAAAGAAACCGCCACTCTTTATGTTTTGACATAATATTGAGTACAATATTTCTGGGCTTGTATGCAATTCGCCTGCTAATCGCTTTGTTCGAAAGCGAGATTTTATTAACATCTGACGCAGCAAGTTCTCTCAACATAATCCTTATCATTTCCTGGCATGTTGATAAAATGACGGGTTCAGCACTTGGTTCTGATTTGACATTCTTTTCAAATCTCTGACACAGCATAACTTGCTTCTTGAGCTTTGTCACTTATATTGAATTTTTTAAAGAATAGAAGCCATCTGCTTCTTATTCAAGACTAATTCCCTGTAAAACCTTAGTACATTTCGGTATGATGTTTCTGGATATCTACTTGTTAAGTTCTGTTTATGTTTAATGGGGCCTTGGCACCATTAGTAAGCTTCACTCTACAAAAATAATACAGAACGTCGATGGGCAGTTTTGGTTTGCGGTTCAAGTGAATACCTGAGCCAAATAATTGTCATAATAAAGACGTACTTTGAGTTACAAGCTGCTGGCATTCATTTTTGGGCACTTTTGTCTTGGCGGTAGTGAATGAGATATTGTTAATAGCGCCTGAAGTATCTATCGATTCTTGTTGAATCTGATATTTCGTCTTAGGCTACGGAACCCACTAGCTTTCGCCCTTTCAAAGATCGATTCATTATTCGCAATCCGAATGATATTTATGAAAATAAAAGAATTAACAGAATTCGCGTTTAATTAACCATTTAACTTGTTTACAGCAACAAAATAATGCACACAACGTCAGAACAAAAGAATGAATAATCATCACATAGAACTACGATAATGAATTTGAGCCCGGGCGATTTCAGTTTATTTTGGCCGAATCCCGGCAGATATTCCGCTGAACCCCGGTTGAAAAAAAACTGACTTAAAAGCTGAGTTCACGCAAAATTCGTACCGCGAAAGTGGGCGCTATGCAATTATCCCGGGGTTTGAAAAATATTTGATGGGTTTGACCAAAAAGTGTGACTGTTCAGACTAAAAAGAGCGCAGTTTTTTAAAAAAAATGTTTTTTTAAGACTCAAAATACAAAAAGGCTATTTAAATAGTTAAAAACCAGGTAAGTTCTCACAACAAACGAACAGTTAATCGTCATTTATGTCTTCTTTGTTTAGGAACTGTAGAAATAAGCGGAAACCTACAAATTCTGTATTAGCATTCTCAAGAGGACCAGGTATCTCGATGATATCAGTCAATGTGCTGTAACATTTCAGCAGTGAGGCCATAGCGCGTTTAGGTGTGGTATGAATGCCAAATTTTTAAGTTCCTAAAAAATTTAATTACAATTTTGGAGTCCTAAAAAACACATTTGGTTAACAAGCGTCACACATTTTTGTCCAAACCGTCATATTTTTTCAAAGCCCTGTAGAGATTTTTGAAATCTGTTATAATGTATATATAATTGAAAAAATGGGCCTTTTCTTAAATTAAATTTTATTTTTAAATACATAAATTTATTGTCGTTGGTATCATCACGGGCGACCTGAGGTGGTATAAGAAGAAATTGATCCATTAAGCTGATTTCCAGCATTATGAAACAGTTTGGAACCTGAAAAATTTGGGGGTTAAACGTGGCAACCAAATACTCCCTTTGTCCAGCTTTTTTTAGATCCCATTTTCGATTTAATACAAGTTTAATTTTTTCCGGCTGACAATCATCCATCATTCTACCGGAAGTTATGATTTTCCAGAAATAATTTATAGCATATTCGCACAAATTGAAGTGTTTTCAAAGTACATATCCAAAACATTTTTACCACTAAAAACAAAAGAATTTACACGACTCACATTAATTGGTCAATATCAAAAATATCGGTTGAACAACGTCCAAAACTAGTAGTATTATTTCGAGTTTCGGGCATGTGCAAACATCGATTTTGAACACCTTCATTCTATTATTCACGAATTGGTTCATTTCCTTTGTATACTCAAGAACAAATGATGGTATTTATATAGACTATCATCAAGAACCTTGAGCCCATTTCTATAAGATATAAATTATTCAAATTGATGCAAATGGGGATTGGGAAGTATTTACAAGTACCAGCCAACATCTAAGATTTAGACCTCGTTATTAGGGAAAGCATGATTATACCATTCGTATATTCATTCGATCAGAACCAGATATTGATTGACCAAATCGTTTTAACTTAAAATATCTGGACTCGAATTTGTCCGTATGCAATCCATTTTCTGCCAATTCAATGTACCGACGAATTCCTTTTTGGCCCAAAACTCGTTTCTTATTTAACCAATCTCAGGAAGCAGTCAAACGGCATTTGATGCTCATTTATATCAGTATAATCCAAGACAGGTCCTCATATCGACGAAATAATCACTATTACCGGTATCTCATTCAAAATCAACCACTATGACAAAAATTTTGCATATCGGACGATATTAGTCACACATTTTTTTTTTGAATAATTATCTACATCATGTTCAACAAAAAAGCCAAAACTCAGCAAAAAACGGTCAGAAGTTTCACGATTTCTTGAATAATAACCGCGGCTTGTGAGATGCGCAATAAAAATTGTCATCGTGTTTAATTTTTAATGAGAAACCTGGTACACGTGAAACGACTTATAATCGAATGTTGAAGATAAATTGAGAAATAATAAGTTGACATTTTGTTAATTACTATCTACACGTCTCATCTTAGATAATTAGATTATCTGTTTTTATTCATAATGTTTTTATCCCTGAACCACGAACCAATACCTTGATTTCGGTTACACTTTTAGACAAAAAGAACCGATGATTAGATACTTAACACATACAAATATGGAGAATTTATCCTTATTAGAGTACTTTCAGGTATATCCTTCAACCGTACAGCTTAGCATTAATTTCTCAACACTGTTGATCATCCAAGCTGCTACAGTCGTTCAACTAACATCTTGTCCATCGTGCTTTTTTCAATAAAAAAAGCAGAATATTTGAATTGGTGAACTAGTTCTTGCAATCGGGTACATCAGAACCAACATCATGAAAATAGAACACCGAGTTTATGAACCAGCTTCGTTGTTTCTTTAAAATCGATTCCAATTGAAACACGTAAGCACAGTGAGAATATCCAATCCAAACACGACTAGTTTTATACTGATCTACATAAGACGACTAGAATAGGTGGTTACGCTCGTGTTAAAATGAAAGACCAAACTGCTAGAAAATGAAACTCATGATTGATTTATACAAATCAAAGGGGTTTTTCAACGACTGACGCAGTCAAATTAGAATTCTCTTGATCATTTACCTTTTTTAAGTCATTCACTCCACTGAGAACCCTACTGGTTTTGTGTTGGATATTGGATCGATGAAATGAAGTGATAAAAAATCATGTTCAATTATTTGGCTTTTCATCCATTTTTTCAGGTTCTCATTGAGTGTTTGTGGTTACAAACGTCGCCACATTCAAGCCTTAACGATATTTCTGGCGAATTTACCAGGTAATTGAACTTTATATATGTCGTGATATTTCGGTTTTCTCGACTTATGCTGTATTTCGATGGAAAGTAGTAAAACTTTTTCCTTAAAAATGACACGATACTCTAATATATTTATGACAAACGGATTTTGTGACAGGCCACAAAATATTGATAAATTGACCATACAAAATGATTGCTATTAGCTTATTAGGTATGCTCTTGTTTTATAAAATGTTTAGATCTTTGTTCAGATACTCATTAGTCAAAACTCAAGGATAAAACCCTGATTTAAGATACATTAAGAATGCATCGGGTTAAGCATGTTAAAATACGCATCTATTTAAATGTTATCTATTCAAATGGTCCAGTTTTCGGAGTTGCTGCTTTATGGCTTGAATATTCCCCGTGATCTGGTCAGTATACAAATTAATGAAGATCTTGTGTCAAGGTTTCTTTACTTGCAGGGCCAGCATACTGATAATAGCGACCGTGTAGTAATTGGTGGAAAATCTCAGCGTATCTTGGATCTTATCAACGCATCCTTCAAAATATATATTTACATCTTCGCGTGCAGTCTTGATCATGAATTGGTATACCGTTTGCGATAGGGCATGCTTTCCACATGTGATTGGTATCACAGTTCCCTGCCATCAGATTAGGAAATACGTTCAATTTACAACAAGTAAACGGGACGCTACAATAAAAAAGGGCTTTATTGTCGCCTTGACTACACTTAAAGTATTCATTTGTTGACCAATCGGCAGCCGAAGAGGCTCCACAACATCCGAACTTGTGTAAATGAAACCATACCAATAGTTGCACGATGCTGATCATACTGTCAGAGGAATGTGTTGGATTGTACGCCTTTATATCTTTAAGAAAGGAAGTTTCCATCGGTTTGAAAACCTATGACAAAAAACTTTACCAAATCTCTAGAAAAATTCACAGCGAGGATGAATCCAACTTGTAGAGTGATTGAGAACCACAGGAAATATGAATACTGGAACATTAAAGCAATTCAATTATCAAAGAAAATCAAATATTGGGCCAAAAGATGCCAATGACTAATTTGTTGCATCTTAACCTCGGAATCTCACATGAGTAAGATACCCCGATTAAAAATGATCAGACTCTCTAAACAGTCCTATACAATTCCAACCCCAACCGCATTAATCAAATATACCCAAAACCCTGGTTATGGCTAAGTAGTAACTGCAAATCCTGGTTAAAATTAATTCAGAACGGACACTGATTGCTCAGCCAAATCGCTCATTTACATCCCACAATCATTCCAAACTCCTTTAAAGAATATAACTGACCAATGACTGGATATGTTGGCTAATCAACGTGTTGGCTGGCTTTTTCTAGTCAAAGGACTACAATCTGAAAATATCGGACACCGTGGTTGAAACCGGCCAAAAGGTCTCAACATAAACCCTCTTTAATACATGAATTTAATTCCAAACCGACAACTTGGTCTCAAACCGCATCCGAATTTTACCAATCACTGTACCAGGTAGTTATATTTCTGACATAAAACATCACAATAAATTCATATAGAAACCCCGAATTCATATTCTAACTGACCGAAACAATTCCAAAATGTTGTAGGCTGATACCTGCTGTCAGACCCCTAGAATGGAGTGTCATTCATTCAAGGATAAACTAGAACAAACGATTAGAGATTGAGACTTGGGAACGTTCTTGAATGAGTAATCAGACATGAGATTCTTTCATGATTGAGAATAAAGAATTTGGCATCCATGATTTGCTTTTCGCATTTTTGCCTAGGAAACGGTTATTTAACCTAACGATACCCGGATTCTGCACACAAGAACCAATCAACTCCACTCATAGTAACGGTTCATAAAGTGCAAAACCTGTTGATTATTCAGTTTAAAAATCTATATATCAGTCGTTTCACTCGGCACCATCAGATGCCGCTCGTATCGATACCAGTCGTTACGATTCAAAAGATACAAGGGTCTAAGATGTTGACTCTAAATCTTGAAATTAAAATGGATCTGAAGGTATCGAAACTAAACTGTAAGGATTTTACAATGATTATAGGTGTTATTCAGAGTTAACACCAACTACAAGCCCTCAATCACGATATCTACGATCAGTTTTGAGGCAGGTTTCTGATTGAATTATCGAAATAAAAAATAGGTCTATAATCGGGATATGGGCTTGAGTATTCATTATTATTAACGAGAGATGATAAATAGGTGGTTAGTGGAGATAAAAGCTATTATGTCGGTGCGGCCAATATTTTAGATGCACCTAAATAATACAAATTGATTTCGGTGAAGGATATGAAACCGAATATTAATTTTGTGTTGAAAAATCTTACGATCTTGAGCAATTTAACAATTTCTCTGAGGGTTCCAACAGCTCCCATTAGGAATATCATAAACATTACGACCCCGAACATCATGATTCCGTTCGAAAAGTCAAAAATCGATAATTCTGTCTGGCTCATCAGCTCTAGACGCTCTCGTCGGCTCACGTAACCGAGAAATATAACAAAGATTGACAGTAACTAAATTAGTGACACGAATACCATTAACAGGAAATTCACCACGTACAACAAGCCTTTCTTCCATTTGTAGGACCTCATTTTTACTTGTTATCGGATTAACCGCTTCCTCCAGATTTAGGGAACCAGGCGAATATTTTCACCTTAAACCAACATAATCTGAAATTTGTCAATTCATTTAGCAGTTAACCCAGGACACAAATTATAGCATCTAATGTCGCGTTCAAAACGGTTAATTGTTCTCAGGTATCAGGGTCCGACGCCTTACACGTGGGTACCAATATGGTAAGCTCAGCTCAATACAATTATGACTGGAGCCGACTGATTGCGAATGAAAGATGCAGAATATTTCCCGAGTCTGAATGTTAAACCCAGGATCTAGCACCATATCGTTAATAGATCACTGCTTATTGAACGATGTAATGAAGAATGCGTCATATTTTATTGCAACCACTCAAATCCAATCCTAAAAATATGTCCCAAGAAACATCTTTGTGATCGTTCGATACAGATACTCGTTTCAGCATCAGCCCTGGAGAGTTACCCTTTACTGACATGTTATCATACAATCTTTATGATAACTGAGTCACAACAGTGACCATGCAAAACAATCCATTTCGCGATCGCACTTCTACTGTAAGCCATTCTGACGATGGATAGCTAAGACTGTCAGAATCGCACTGGCTAAACATCCCTTCTAGCTATTCGGCCTACTAAGGTTGTTTTACTTATGTGTCATTCTCTTGTTGGATCTATTGGGGCGCTCTAAAATATAAAGAATACTGTTCGAATATAGCTCATTGCTTACCCAGCGGAAGCATCAAAGATAGTGGTATTCTGATTAATGCTACGGATCAAGAGACAATATTTGCATCGATTTACTACCCAATGTCACCAAATGGTGGCTTCATGGGGTGCCATTTATAGCGCAAAGTGGTCGAAACTCCCATTCACAGAAATAACTCATTTCTGACCAAATTATCATTTACAATCATAAGATGAATGCTTTTAATGGTTCGTTAAATCGGATGAGCCAAATATTCCCATACAGACACTGAAGGTCGGGTATTTGGAAATTATTTTCAGCTCATAACATCCGAATGATTTAACGGTTGAGCGTTGATAGTAGACCAAAACAATGGGGAATTTATTGAAACTAGTATTTTGATGAGGTTGTCACTTGTGAGGCTTTGTGTGACAATTCTGATCTTGACCCTGCCAAAGATTCAACTCCCAAAAAAATGAACGTGGACCAGGATAGATATTCCCATGAACGGTGGCCTGTAACTGAACATTAACCAGATTTCCTCCCAAAGAAGCAACCTTACATTCTTTTGTTAACGGATCATAAAAGGCTTCACGATTTCTAAAGTATAGTTGGATAATTTCGGGAATTACTTGGACAAATATTCCACACTATAAAGTATATTGAACTAATATCATAATTACGACACCCAGCCCCCACAAATTGATTTCATCGTCATACACAGAACTCAGAGTCTACAATGTTCTACTTTTTTTATAATGATCTATCATGACCGGGATTTTTGGCCGTTTCTGGAGGTAAAACCTATTCGAGTCACTGATGTGCAGGCTTTATGGCTTTAAAACCACTCATCGTTTAAATAAATCTTTCACTAGATAACCTCCTTGAGCAGAGACCAGTGTAAGAATTAAATCGGTCATAACAAGCTCAAAATCTCTAAGTTGGTCTGGATATTCTTAATGGAAATATTCAGAAGAATCTCGATTTAACAAACGTCTTTTTTCATGGCATGAAACTGTTCTGACCTTAATTTTGGCATAGAACTACCACCAACAATGAGTTGAATCCCTCTAATATCAGGATAATTGTGACGTACCTGGGAAATCTGCTTTATCGCAATTAATTTGACCATAATAATCAAGCTGAAGTTCATTAAAATAGACCGGAACCATCGATTTTTAACTTCCTGAATACTGAGGATAATCATATTTGTTTAATGAGGCTTCTGATGATTTTGCAGACAGAGGCAAATTCCATACCCTATTCAATCTATTCCTGCATTTCCAACATGATGCATACACAATTCCTTTTCGTTTACTCAAGGATCTGAAGCGTTTACCCACACAATTCTTTACCTTAAGCCAATGTCCACGATAACATAGTCTTAGAGGATAAAGGAACGCGGGGATGATTCTTAACCTGCGTGAGCCTGTCACTACTCTAACTACTGATTGATCGAAGGGAGTCTTTTGGAGTATAACGCCAACCAAGGTCATTTAATAATTTATGGGTCAACGTTAAAGCTATGAAGGCGGTCTCCCTAGTTCCCCATATTGGCTTCTAATTCAGGTGATAATTAGATGGATTTACACTTGATGATAACCTATATAATTAATCGAATCCTATGATTCTTGGATGAACCTACGAAGTGATGACGATGCAAGGGATTGCCCTGTTTGGGAGGCAGTGCGACCTGTGGTCATTTTACAGTCCATACGAAACATGCCTGTAAATGTTTGAACACCTCCATAACCGGTGCCAAAAAAACGATCTGACCCACAAAATCGATATTTTCAATTTTGTATCATTTTGTCTCAAAAAGGATCCTTCATTCAGGTTATCATGATGGAGTTGTACAATTTTTGTCGGTTTAAATTGCTTTGAATTTTTGTTGGTTTTACCGTGAAATCACATATGTTTGTTAACACCATCAATCTTAAATCTTCATTCAAGGATTTCCTATGCCCGTCAGATGTATGCCGAAATACGGACATCATTTTTGTGTTCGAAAATGCTAGTTGGTTTGTTGTTTGGCCTTTCAGTTCTTACTGGAAATTTAGAAAAGTACTGCTAACAACATGCCATATATTTTCATCAAATTTTTAACTGCGGATAAAACAACAATTTTGATCAAAAATATTCATATTTTTAGTCTGGATTTTTACATTTCTGGAACTCCTGGGATTTGCGACCATTTACCTCAATAATTACTAATTTAAACATCGAATTATTTCAAAGGTCAGAAGGGAAGCTGGTCTTCATAACTTTAGCACCAACTTCAAAATCTCTAATCTTATCACACTCATTCTTTGTTTGTTATATCATTGGGTTGTGGATCATAATTGGCAGGACTCCGTTCAAATATCTGCCCAAAATCCCATGCTTAGTTTACCCCTAAAACAAAAAAATGAAATACCAACAACAATTGCGTGTGTTAACATGGTATATTGAGCCAACGATTCGGTCACCAATCACGATTTCCTGGTTTTTTAGTTTCCCTAATAAGATTTCCAATCTTAATCCTTCGAACAGAAGTGACCTTTCAGATGCTA
>JWZT01000046.1:63730-86228 GCA_000827895.1 Thelohanellus kitauei
TTGAAATGCCGCAGGCCTACAACAATACGCCTCAAATCGGATCATACAGTGTAAATAAGGTCCGTGGTTTGGTATCGCGATTCAATCATAAATCCACGATTTCGTATTATCGGTTTACACTTTGAGCGCCACATCATTCCGAGCTACACTCATATACATAATCCAAGTGCAATTATACATAATCAATGCTTAAATATACGCCATCAAATTTTAAATAAAAAATTTAATTTTTCTATTTTGAAAATACGTCTACCACACAAAAGAGTTATTTAAAAGTGTAGAAATAGAAATACTATTAATATAAATAAATGTATTGGATTTTGCAATAACCATAAAAAATCTGAACGTATCTATTGCGCACCACCAAAATGTATGGTTTTATTAACAATATTTTGTCATATTTTGACTATATTTATCACCATTATTTTTCGTAACATTAATTATCGACGTTTTGCTCAACTAGTAAAGTCAAAACAAACAGAAAATATCATTACGAAGTTCAATAATGTTGTTAATAAAACCATAAATATTTGTGATGCGCAATAATTACGTTCAGATTTTTCATAGTTTATACAAAATCCAATAAATTTATTAACATTTATGGTTTTCTATTTATACACTTTAAAAACCATTTTTGTATTTAAAACATATTTTGACCCCACAAAAATGACACGTTTATATATAAAATTAAATTTCGAATTGATTATGTAAATAAATATAGATTACCACCTGATTTTTGTTTCAAATAACTAAACAATTTCAGACTGATGGAATTGAAAATAAATGTAGTTCAGAAAAAGCATCACCACGAAAACAGCGGGGAAATGTATTTAACCTTTAAAACATGTTCGACGAATTCTAAATCTGAATATTATAATACAGGACACTCCTGGAGCTTTTGAAGGAAATCTGATGGCTCATATATCGACATGCACATATTAAACGATAATCCATACCATTATTTAGATATTTTCAAACAGTTTCATCAATGGGACATGTGGAACGATGTGCGTTTCACAATCTTAGAAAACTAGATCTTATCATATTGGTCAATAAAAATGTTTTTAGATAAAATTGAGACATCCGAAATCGAATGACAAACAATAGTAATGACTTTGGCGGAATATAATAAATACCCTAAAACACGGTTAAAATCTACTGATCATACGTATAAAATTTTGCCTCACGTGTATGTATGGATATAAAAGTTCTTAAATGATGTGGATCATTCATCAAATTTAATTTAACAAAAAGCACTGGTTCGGAACAAGGCACCTATGTATTGGTCACAAAATGATGATTCAATATTCAGAATACGCGGTTTAATAGATGATGGTTCAAGCAAGGCAAGATAATAAATTCTGGGGCATTAGATTTTTGGCCCTTGAGAGATTAACATGCTCTAATATTAAATAGAGGAAAATCTCTCATCAAATGATTTATAAGAGATGCTTGAAGGGGCTTTAAATCTGACTTTCTGTAGACTATAGGGGATTATCATAAAAGGTCAAAAAATAAAAAAAATTGCAGCTAATTTGGGTTGTTTTCATATCTTTTGAAGAGTAGCTATAACGTTCTTGTAAATAAATCACGTATATATTAAAGATGCTTATGAAATCCCAGTGATTAGAGTAATGCGTTTGGCAATTTTAAAGCAAGAAATAGTCAAAATTTTAAATATTTTTCTGCCAAATTGACGTAATTTGTGGAATAGGTCTCTAATGAGTTATAATTGCATTCTAACTGGATTAGCTGTTTGTTTCATCCGATGTCAGTCGATGAGGGGTTTACCAAAACTCCTTATCTTGGAACCAAATAGGGTACAATCATGTAAATTATATTCTGATAATGATGGAATTAGGTTTAATTCAAAGAATCAAATAATATGATCAAAATTTAATGATTAATATAATAATTGTTAAATTGATGTCCAAATTTATCACATCAAATTGAAATTAACCCTCATATAATTGGTGATGTCGATGCTCAGTGTCAATGAATTTGGCCAGCTAGTCCTCGTCCACCTTTTCCAATCCCAAAACTACACTGGAAACATTGCATTAAGTGGCCAAAGCTTTTATATCATGCTATCGATCATCACGGCCGGGGTAGGAGAACGAACGCGACATAAGCTTTCTCGATTATTGCATCACGATGTGCATAAGCTATATTCAGAGAAATCTTGGAAAGGTACTGAAGTCGGCACGATTCTGTCACAGATGAGTGAGGTAATTAAATCGACGATGACCACGAAATCCGCCATTTTTCATTCATTCAGCATCAGGCCTCGTTTTATGAATGGTTCTAAACAGCTTACTGACATCGAGTATCACAGATGCGATTTGTTAAGCACAGAAAAAGTGACAAATAAAATCAATCGTTGGGTGTTGAAGAATACGGAGCCAACCATCAATGGTCTTTATCAAGATGAATTGGAAAATGATACCAATATGATACTCATTACAATCATGCACTTTTACAGTGAGTGGCTGGTCCCTTTTGACCCAATGAAAACAAAAACCGAAACATTTACTAATAATGAAGGCAAAGAATTATATGTCAGCATGATGAACCAGATGGAATCATATAAAATTCACACGGATTATCATAATAATTTCAGTATAATTATTATACCAATGAAACAAAACGGTATGTACGCCACAATACTATTACCTGATAGAGGATGTCAAATACAACAAACCGTCCGGAGCTTTAGGGTACGAATAATTTATATATAGTGGGATTATATCCCAAATTACTTTCATAATGCTCCGACTTATGACGTTGAGCTTAAGATACCAAAATTCAAAATTACAACCCATAATCACTTCGTCAATACCCTTATCGATTTGAATGCTTCTGAGATCTTTGACCCAGAGAAGGCTGATCTTATTTTAACGACAAGAAAAAACGCGGCGATCAAGGATTTATTGCAACTCACAGCTGTTGTAGTTAATGAATTTGGCACTTGGTATCCCAACATACATGAGCAGAAAAATTTCTTTAAAACCAAACCTGAGTCTAGAAGTGCTAAAAGACCAAATCGTTACCAATTTTTCTTGGATAGGCCTTTTTTATTCCTGATCTATTCATCTTACAGCTCAAAAGTAGTGCTGAGTGTCATCGTGAATCAACCAAACTATTATTGATATCGGCGAACATTGGTAATCTTCTGCGATTAGTTTAATTTAACAATTTTTTCGCCAGTTCTTGAACTTTTTAACACAGTTTTAGATTCAAATGGTATCGAATACAAATAAGCGAAACCAAATATGGTCTTGTAGGAGACTACAGTGTTGTCATAATGAACACGCTAGAACTGAAATATCTCAATAATTACAGTTCAAACTTATTTAACATATATTCTCTAATCCACATTTAGTTCTGGCCTAAGGTTTCAATCTTTTTTTGTAAATAATTTTTATTATTTGACATTCATATATCTAATAGAACGATACTAAATACCTTAGATAATGTTTGACCAGTACATCTTGATATCGTTTGAATTTATTGAGGTCGCATCTAGACCAGGTGTCTCTGCTTTAGTGATCATTGTATTCGGACTGTGTTTTGATTGAGGAATCTATCACAAATGAGGGCAGAATCGTAAATGCACCCACCCCAGGAGGCACTCGGTTAACTCTGAAAAAGGTCTGATTCACAACTGGCCCAACAAACTTTAGTCTATTCAATAATGTGCCCGGATAAGATTATTTAGTACAGAGCTGTTACCAATCAACATTTATGAAGATGCCATACATTTTCAAAAGTAAACATTTTTCCAAGTGTAGAACATAACACTGACATTTAGACAATTTTTCGGTATTCGGCTTTTTCAGAAAGGGGCGCTAAAGAAGCATGATCTCAATTTCTTAAGAAATGCTGGTCCTGGAATTGATTCAGACAGAAATTTTCTTACCTATACACCAAAGACCTTCAACTGACTTTGAAACATTAACTCAATTGCTGTGGCCTACACTCCTTTTCGTGGGATGAGAATGATAGAGTCCTTTAAATACTTCTGAGAAAATAATGTCCGGGCATGAATCTTATTTCGAAATATTAAAAAGGAAGATATTTATATTATATTTCAGGCCTTCATAGCCCAAAATGTACTCATTAATCAACTGACAACAATCATTTGAATCGATACAGTTAGAAAGAGTGTGTATTGTCAATAAAAACAGCGCTAATCTAGATAATCCCCTATTAGTAATCATATTTAAAATCTAGTGTTTTCAACAGCAAGATCCTGGTTAAGATGTTTTTGTTATTTTATCTTCAAACGCATACGTTTTTCTACTAATATAAAGAAAATTGATTTTAGTCTTTTAACCACGACAATCGTCGAACCTTTCTAGAATCGCAAAGATGCAAAATCTTGATCATATCATTGAACTACTTTCTTAATAAAAGGAGGTTTAGTAAATGAAGTCAGATATGGTTAACTGCCACAACGATTGTGATAACCATCACGTCAAAGTTAAAAATCTGGTATATTTTTCTGGCTTGATACTGCCAAGACGTACAAATCCGAGAAAATAGTTTCTTTTATATTCTTTACATAATACTAAACATTATAAGAACTCGTCACACTGACAACATCGTTAATGAGTGGCCCCATTAATATTATTAATGAGCACATAATTACGAAAACTGTGTATTTTTTGAAATTATACCTGATACTAATAAACCTAACTCCATTTAATCCAGAGTGGATGGATGGTCAGATAATATTAACCGTCCATTAATGGGACTCGAGTATTTTAAATCTTTTATACAATATCTGACATTTCGCTCTTGGTAAGATTGAATTTTATTCTGAGATAGAGAAGCTGGAATTTCCAGCAACAGGAGGGCTGGTTCCAACCATCTCTATTTATGTAGTGCACAGAGTAATGTTTTGTATGGTTCAAATGTCTGAAATTGTAACAAAATTTAAAAGAACACCTTAAAAAATGGCATCACAACACACAAAAGCTTATTTTTTGTGACGTCATTCGATTAATACATAGCTAAATATTTATAATTGCTTGCTGGCCTGAAGATTAGGTCAGATACATCTCAAAGCTGTTTTAAATGGAAGGGGTGTTGCAATGAGTTGTTTGTCTGCAATATTTTTCAACTAAATTGAGTATATTACTGGAACAGATAGTCTGATACTGATGAAATCGGGTCAGATTTTAGGCATCCCATAATTTAGATTAAATTAACCAATAAACAAGATGATTATTAAATTGATATTTTCTGCACTAATTAATGACATCCAATTTAAATAAATTCCCAATAAATGTTGATGTCAATTTTCAATGTAAATCAATTCGGCCATGCAATCCTTAACCACCTTGCACAATCTCAAAATAATACTGGAAACATTGCATTCAGTGGCCAGAGTTTATATATCTTGATATCGATAATCAACGCTGGACTAGGACGAAGAACTCAAACAATACTTTCTAGATTAATTTACTTCTACGCCTTTGAGCTTCAATCCACAACATCATGGGAAGATACAGTAGTTGGTATGATATTGTCACGAATGGACCAGGAAATTAGATCAATGATGACGACGAAGTCAGCCATTTTCCATACATTCCAGATCAGGGACAGGTTTGTTTATGGTTCAAAAAAACTTACTGATATTGAGTATCATAAATGCAATTCTTCAAACACCGAAAAAATGACCAGAAAAATCAATCAATGGGCTAGGAAATACACGCGCGGATCGGTCAATAATCTATATCAACATCCATTAGACAAAGATACCAATATGATAGTCATTTCTACAGTGTATTATTTCGCGGATTGGCTGGTCCCCTTTAGTCCTATTAAAACAAAAAGCGAAATATTCACGGATGATACAGGAGAAGAATTTTACGTCGCGATGATGGAACAGTTTGGTTCATTCAAAATTTATGCTGCTTTTAATACAAATTTCAGTATAATTTTTATACCGATGGTAAAAATCGGTCTATACGCTGCAGTAGTATTACCTGATTTGGCTCATTCGATACAAGAAACGCTGGCGAATCTAAAGGTATAACTACTGTATTTAGAGTGGGATAATCTATCGGATTACTTTTATGATTCTTTTCTCTTTAAAGTTAAGTTAAAGCTCCCAAAGTTCAAGATTACAACCAAGAATAGATTCATCAATACTTTGATCCATTTTAATGTCTCCGAACTTTTTGACTCAAAGAAGGCTGATTTTGGTTTTATGACCATGGAAAACGTATCAATCAGCGATTTGATGCAGCTTACAACAGTCGTGGTGGATGAATTTAGCACTGGAGATGAAATCGAGGACGAACCTGCGGGGTTTGGTACAGTGCCCGTTGTGGAATATTTCGTCGACAGGCCTTTTTTGTTCCTTATATATTCCACTAATAGCATCGATATACCATTGAGTATTGTAGTGACTAACCCAAACGATCATTAAAATTAGCAACAACATGTCATCTTCATCGATTAGCTTAATTTAGTGATATTTTTCCATATTTTTGATATTTTAAAGCTTTGACGATTTAACATAAGATCAAATACAAAAAAAGCAAACCAAAAGGATCTCAGTGACCCTCTAAATCACTAGAGGTTTCTCATGTTTGCGACATTAACACTGGAACATCTAAATATTTATAGTTCAAAATAACACAACATTTATTCGCCAAGACTTTCCGTTTTGAAGGGATGTCTCACTATTCATTCTGGGATCTGTTGTTAAAATCTAAGTCTTGCGTGGGTTTCCATTGCGATCCTAAAAACAGATGATGAACATTCATCCTGTTATCGTTATTGACCTTCAAGTGCGTCTGTTGATTAGGTTAAATATCGCTGCTCTCATGAGATATGTTCCAAGATGAGTATTTTTTTTAGTTTTGCCTAAACAATAACGTGTACCAACGTGTTTATATTTGCCCAAAGAGGATATTTCACAACATGGAGAAGTTATGATTCATAAATGAGTTAGCAAAAGTAAATTTTATGCAGCGACCTGTTCAAATACGATTGTTTTCATCCAATTTCCCAGAAAAAACATATTGAAAGAATGTGTGAGTTTTATCTATTGAAAGTTACATCACATGTAGATCAAAACTCTTAACGTTAACATTTCCGTAAAGGAACGAAAATTTAGAATGGTTATTATATTTCAAGTTATGCTTATCTGATATTTGACCCAGAATGCATTGTTCTCTTCCCATCCACAAGCTTAAATCTGAGCTGAAACATTTTGAGATTGAACGAGGAACAAACTATATTAAATAAGTTTAGAAATATTTTTATTTCCGAAATTTTATTGATAACTCAAGTTCGACGTTATATTTAAAAAATGTTAAACTATGAAGATATTGGAATAATTCTAACATTTATAGCACTAGGTATATTCACACTAATCAATTGAAAGCGATGATTTTCATAATAGTCGTTTATATTTAATCTGGGATGCCCTTACTAGTTGAGGACCAGGTTGTGAATTCCCTACAATTGATAAGGAATAGGAACGAATGATTGCGCATCCGACAGTTGAAAACTTTTGTTAGTAATGTAATCTTCAAAATTAGTTCTTCCTATCATTTCAAAGACAATATTTTCGCCATATCTGTTCCGACTACTATCAAACTCCGCTTAGAGTAGCAAGCACGCAAGCTCATGATCTACAACATTAAACCATCCTATTAAATTTAACGTCTTTGCGAAATGAATTCTCAGATGCTTTTAAATGCCACAATGTTAATGATGATCCTATCTTCCAGTTTTAAAACATACCATGATATTTTATTATGGAGGGGTATAACAAAATTGGATGAATATGAAATAATGTTTGGTTAGTTTTTGTATTCTAAAACCAGCTGAAATGACCGCCTGCAGTATTAACAGAATAAATAATTTTTGGCATATAATAGTATTATTATTTAATTCATAATTAACCAACTGCTTAAATTTTCAATTGAAACTTTTCATATATTTAAAAAGCTTCAATCTTCTAACTGATAAAGAGATGAGTCGGAAAATTTAACTTTCATCTGATGAGAGGTTTATCTATACTAGTTCGTTTTTTCAAGATGATTTCTAACCCCTGAAGTCATATTTTGATTATAATACAGAAGGAGTTAATTTTAGTCCCGCGAATAATTGGATGCGAATTGAATGATTAATATGATGATTGTTTAATTGATTTCAATGTATTTATGAATCATATCCCATCTAAATAAATTCCCAAATAATTGGTGATGTCTAATTACAGTGTCTATGAATTTGGCCAGGCTGCCCTAAGCCATCTTTTTGTGTCCCAAAACCATACTGGAAACATCGCATTCAGTGCTCCAAGTTTGTATATCATAATGTCGATAATCAACGCAGGATTAGGAGGACGAACTCGATCGAAAATCTCTCAATTTCTGTACCAAGACGTGTATGAATTACAATACACTTCATCGTGGTCCTATAAGGTTATTGGTTATATTTTGTCACGAATGGACGAGGTAATCAAATCGACAACCACCATGAAATCAGCCATTTTTCACTCATTTGACATCAATCGCAGTTTTGTGAATCGTTCAAAAGAACTCATTGATATCGAGTACCATAAATGCGATTTTTCAAACAGAGAAAAAATTACAAGAAAAATAAATACATGGGCTATGAAAAACACGCGCCGATTAGTCCATAATCTGTATCGATATCCAGTGGACAAAGGCACAAAGATGATAGTTTTGACTACACTTTACTTTTTTGCGGATTGGTTGTTCCCATTTGACCCCATGAACACGAAATATGAAATATTCACTGATAACATGGGCCGAGACCTTAATGTCAATATGATGAGCCAGATTGGTTCGTATAGAATTTACGGGGATTTAGGAGATCCATACACCATGATTTTTATACCCCTGATAAAGATCAGTCTGTACGCCACCATAGTATTACCTGATAGAGGATCATCAACAAAAGACATTCTAACACATCTTAAGGTATAACTTCTATGTATTCAGTGGGACAATATTCAAGATTACTTTCATGAATCTCTGATATTTAATGTTGAATTGAAGCTTCCAAAGTTCAAGATTACAACCAAAAACAGGCTCATCAATACTTTAATCCATTTGAATGTTTCTGAACTCTTTGATCCGTACATGGCGGATTTCGGGTTTACTACCAGCAAGAACATATCAATCAACGATTTGATGCAAATAACAACAGTTATTGTGGATGAATTGAGCCGTGGGATTCAAACCAATGATGAAACGCAGCATTATAGAACCAAGAACCATGTTAACTTTTACGTAGACCGGCCTTTTTTGTTCCTGGTCTATTCGCTTGAAAGCACACATGTTGTGCTGAGCGTTTTGGTGAATAATCCTAATGCCTCTTGATATCTGAAAAACTTAGGAATTTACCAAACTTATGCTTAATTCAATAAAATTGTTATGTTTTAAGTTTTTAAAGAGATTATAAATTAAAATGGTATCCTAAATTACTAAGCCAAACGATGGATGGCCCTCTATATAGCAAGAGTAGTCTCACACATTCTAATCCAATATTGGGATCTCAAAATATTTACAGTTTAAAATTTTTTGAGCATCAATTCTACCAAATCGTTTTTTTGCCCAAAGCTTCAGTTGCCATGTTGCCAAAAATCTGTGAAAGTTCTGGTTCATACATCGGTTAATTGCGATTTTGAATACTGTTGATGATGTTCAATAATTTAACCTTGCTATCCATGTATATTTTCTTAATATCCCATATCGATCAGGTAAGTATTGCTGCTCTCATAAGAGGAGACCTAGAAATGTCTTTCGATCGGTTAAAATTCAACACTAGCCAATACAATTGTATTTGTACCGGCCCGCAAAGTTATTTACCTTCTCGGATACTATTTTGATCAGAGACTGACAGTGTAACGTTTAAACATATGCATAAATACATAAAAATAGTATAATTTACATCCAGATACTCTCATAAGCATCCATATAAATTCTGACAATAAATATATAAAAATTATAAATCGAAATAAACATTAATACCACAAGAAATTTTTGAATTGTTTAACTTTTCAACGAAGAGCTTAAAAAGAAAAGTTGTCATCTTCAAAAAAGATAAATTAGTCTAGTTGCTGATTCAGATCGTATTTCTGGTATTTATATTACATGCTCACATCTGACTTCAAAATATTTAATGACTGGTTCAGAAATATAACTCGTTTTCATAAGATGAGAAATGACAATCACTGAAATCCTTCCAACAACAATAGCTAATAGATGCTATATTTTTAAATATTAATATGGTAGGATATTGATATTATCTTGTGACGTTATTAGCACGAAAATCAAGTCAATAAATTAACACAATTATGTACATTAGGCTAGTTTGATTTAGTATTGGGTGCCGCTACTATCGATGTAATTTATTGAGTTCGGTACAGTTTCTTTAAAACAAACGTGATTTATATTATAAAACTAAGTATATTGTTGATGACTCCCAATTCTGTTCGAGCTACTTTGAGTCACTCCTGACAAATCATAGGCTACATGTATCTTAGATTTGAAACAGCCCGACATTTGGTGTTTTCTCTTATCATTTAATCTCAAAAACAATGTTGTCCTTTTCTAACAAAGAAAAGCAGTCCATTAAGTTAGGATAAGAAAACTACCGATTTTTATTCATCACAAAAAATATGTTAACTCATGTTAAACACCTTACATATTCAAGCTACAATTTTTATAGGGGTTTTTAAATAAATTTGATTTATTGGGGTTGATTTTATGGTTTGTACAATACAATTACCTAAATTTATTACTCTGACACAAGAGACTGCGAAGTCTCCACGAAACACTTCTGCTGGTCATCATATGCATTTAAAAGTTCAAGCGTTGTAGGTTATACTCTTTACGATTTAACGTCCTTAGCCAACACAACATTTGATACAAATCCTAAACCAGTGACGTCACCAAAGTTAGTTATAAGATAATTACGTCATTTGATTTACACCTCTAACGATTTTGAAGTATTTATTGGTATGAATATTTGGCCAGTTGCATCCAATAAGATATTTGTTTTACTGGTGATAAAATTTCAATGGCTTATAATTCTGAATCTCATAGTTTAATAACGATGAACCAGGTCCTAATTTAAAGCCGCCAATAATTTGATGTAAATTAAGTGATTATATGATGATTGTAAAATTGATATAAATGCATCAATTAATCATATCTACTTTAAATAAATCCTCAAATAAATGATGTCACTTTTCAGTGCCAATGACTTCAGCCAAACTGTCATGACTCACCTTGTCCATTCTCAAAATTACACTGGAAACATCGCATTTAGTGGCCCTAGTTTGTATATTATGATGTCGATCATCTACGCAGGATTAAAAGGACCGATTCGAACCAAACTTGCTCGATTATTAGGCTACGATTTTTATGGAATACAATACATGGAATCGTGGTCATTAACAGGGATAGGTTATAGGTTGTCAAGACTGGAACACGCAATACAATCGAAAATATCCATGAAATCCGCCATTATTTATTCATTCAACATCAGCTCAATTTTTGTTAATAATTCAGGAGAAGTTGTTGATCTCGAGTATCAAGAATGGAATTTCTCAAACACAGAAAAAATGACCAGAAAAATCAATCAATGGGCCCGCAAAAATACGCGCGGGTCCATCCATGATCTGTATCGACGTCCATTGGACAAAGACACCAAGATGATACTAATTACTTCACTTTACATGTTCGCTGATTGGTGGGTGCCTTTTGACCCTATGAAAACGAGATATGAAATATTCACTGATGACACAGGTAAAAAATTTGATGTAAAAATGATGAAACAGATTGGTTCATACAAAATCAAGACAGATGTTATTAATAATTTTAGTATAATTTTTATACCAATGATAAAAGGTGGCCTTTACGCCTCAATTGTATTACCGCGTATAGGACATCCAATACAAGATACGCTCAAGTATCTAAAGGTAAAACATATTTGTAAAGAGTGGGATAATATCCAAAGGCACTTTATTACTGCCGGTACCTATGATGCTGTGTTAAAATTACCAAAATTCAAGATTATAACCGAAAACCGGTTTATCAATACTTTTATCCACTTGAACGTTTCTGAACTCTTTGAGCCCGGGATGGCTGATTTTGGTTTTACAACCAGCCCAAACGTATTCATCAACGATTTCATGCAACTGACAACCATCGTGGTGGATGAGTTTAGTACTGGGCTGAATATCAAAGATGAACCCGAGCTTTCTACACGATTCACCCGTAATAAATTTTACGTTGACCGGTCTTTTTTGTTCCTGATCTATTCTTCTTATAGCACCGAAGTATTGTTGAGTGTTACGGTGACTAACCCAAACAGAAACTGAAATGGGCAAAAATCCCTAATTCACATCAATAGCTTATTTTAATTAGTTTTTACTATTTTTGACAGTTTTAAAGCGGCTGTAAAGTCAAATTATATCATATACAACCAAATCAAACTGCAGGATACTGGTTGGCCTTCAAAGATAACCAAAGAGGCCTCATAATTTCTACTCAAAAACTAGAATATCTCAATAAAGCAGTTATAAACTGTTGAACATGTATTCTTTCATTTCACTTAAAGTTTTGGCCTGATATCTCAATTTTTGTTCACCATCCTTGAAATTTGTAGCTTCTATATCTTCCTATTCGTTTTCTGAACACCTCAGATTATGTTTGATTCATCTATATTTTTATCAATATTGATTTCTAATGAGTCGATCTACAACAAGTATTTTTTCTCTAATGAACTGTACCTAGCATATGTTTTGATTCAATTAGGGTAAATATTGGCCAGTTAGATCGTAATTTTACATTCATCATTACCTTACGAGCATATTTATCAACAAAAAAGTGAGCTTTGAGCAATCTCTGGCTGTGTATCAGTGAAATTTATGTAGTAATACCACATGTGGGATTTTATGACAAGATGTTGCAAAAAAAAACACTGTCTTATGAAATTTAGGTAATGAAAACTATAGCATGTGTTGATCCGAACATTTCCACGATTATAGATTTATCCATGTTCAGCTTTAAAGAAACGTAACCAAAATTAACCTTGTCACACTAACTCAAGAAAATTTGGTCTTATGGTTGATTCAGACCCCTTTCTACTTTTGAAAACACCTTTATTTGGTCTGAACAAGAAAATTTAAATCAATGGTTCAGATACAACCTCGTTTTTATCAGATGGGATATGATGACACCACCTAATTTCTTTTAATAAAATGACAGATATGCTATATTTTTAAAATGTTAAAATAGTAGAGTATTTGATTTATCTGCAGACCAATTTATAATGAAAATTTCCTTTAATTACAAACGACGCAATGATTTTCACGAGAGGGTTGGATGGAGAAAAGGCGTAATAGTTACAAGCGGCGAGTTTATGATCTCCCCACAATTTATGATATATGGTTTAAATCTTGTATAAACACCAACTAGACCATGGAAAGGCTTTCTTTGCCTTATTCATCTCACCAAGCCAACATTTACTGTTTTTACAACGAAACTACTTTAACCACTTTGTTGACGGAAAACTATCGAGCTCAGTTTGGGATAGATTAAATTCTTCAGATGATCTAGTTCTTTAAACCAAGCTCAAAATAGACAATAATTCGATACATATGATTTTACACTGAAAATAAGTAATTGTTTTCGATGTTTGAGGAAATGCAATTAGATTTATAATATTAGTTTATTTCTCTGATCCAGAAATTCTGTTTAAGTATCTCCCTGTGAATTACTTGTAACGAAGATAGTTATTTATGGAATTCTAATGCTTATGACCATTCCGTTTTATCACATTTAATAGTCCTACATTTTCAGAAAATGGAATCAATCCTCCTTTAACATGACGTCATTGTAATAATACACATTTGATGAACTCAAATTATTTTTTTTGGCTCCAGATTTTGGTATTTCGATTCGAAGTTTTTTTAAAGGAGGGCGAGCTGTAGATCATTTTGGCTGGGTTAACTTTTACATATAAAATGGCATAATATTCTGAAATTTATAGCTTGATAGCAATGAACTTTATTCAAATTTAAAGACGGTCAAAACATCATTCTTTAGAGACCTAAAATCGACGCGCTATTAAACTTAATCATAAACTCTAATTTTTTCGTTGTATAATGTGGGAAGCATTCACTTTTATTTTAAAATTAACAAGATACTGAAAATGCGCATTGATTTTGAAGAACCCTGTTAATATGTGATTAAAATGATTATGATTAAATTAATATTTATGTATTAATTAATCATATCAAATTTAAACAAATTCTCAACTAATTGGTGATGTCAATTTTTAGTGTCAATGAATTCGGTCAGACTATCCTCAGCAACCTATTCCAGTCCAAAAACTACACTGGAAACATCGCATTCAGTAGCCCAAGTTTGTTTGTGGTGATGTCGATCATCAAAGCCGCATTAGGTAGACAAACAATATCCAAACTTTCCCATATATTGTACTATGATGTTAATGAACTACAAAAATCGGAATCGTGGTGCAAAACAAGTGTCGGTAAGAAATTGTCACAGATGTATTCGGAAATTAAATCGACGACAACCACAAAATCCATCATTTTCCACTCGTTCAAAATCATCCCTAGTTTTGTGAAGTCTTCACAAGAACTCATCGATATCCATTACCATAAATGCGATGTTGTAAGAAAAGCAAGAATGGCCAGAATAATTAATGAATGGGTAGGCAAAAATACGCGTCGAGTGTTTATTAATCTGTATCGACATCCACTGGACTCAAAAACAAAGATGATAATAATTACTACACTGTACTTTTTCACAGATTGGATTAACCCTTTTGACCCAAGGAAAACGAGAACCGAAAACTTCACTGATGATACCGGTCAAAAATTTAATGTCAATATGATGAGACAGACAGGTTTGTATAAAATATACCCGGATCCAATTAATAACTTAAGTATTATTTTTATACCTTTGGTAAAGAGCGATCTGTCCGCCGTAGTTGTCTTACCGAGTGTAGGATATCCAATACAAGACATGGTTAGAGGCTTCAAGGTATAACTGCTTTATATTTAGTGGGATACAATCCCTGACTACTATGATGTATCTCAAATCTACTATGCTGAACTAAAGTTACCGAAATTAAGGATTATTACCAAAAATCAGTTCGTCAATACTTTTATCCATCTTAATGCATCCGACCTCTTTAATTCAAAGAAGGCTGATTTTGGTTTTATGACCAGCAAAAGCGCATGTATCAACGATTTGGTGCAACTCACCACAGTCATAGTGGATGAAATGGGTAGCGGAATTAGAACTTCGGATGAACCCTCTGACGGTGCTGAACCACCGACCAGTAATAAATTTTACGTGGACAGACCTTTTTTGTTCCTGATTTATTCATCTTATAGTACAAGAGTTTTACTCAGTATTATAGTGAATAACCCAAACCATGTTTGATATCGGCAAAAATTGGTAATTTTTATCTATTAGCTTAATTTAATAATTTTCATCGTCTTCTTGACTTTTAAAAAGGATTATATTGTCACAAGATATCTCATAAAACTAAGCCAAACTATGGATCGATGGCCCTCTAGAACACTTTTAGAGTCTAATGATGACAAAATGAACACTAAAAGATTTTAATAATTACCGTTAAAAATGTGACATTATTCAGCGAAAACACATTATTCGGCACAAAGATTTAGCTTCTATTTTTGCATAATATTTTTTAAACTTGCTGCTCACGTGTCTTCTTATCCTGACAACCGATGTTTGTGTTTGATTTGACTATATTTTTACCAATGTCGATTTTTCAGTGGCATATTTTGGAAGGTAATGTATCTCTGTTACTTTAGGGGTAAATAAGGAAAAAATTTTGATCCAGGAATGTTCCCTATTACCCAGTAAAATCAAATGTTTATCCCCTCTTTGAGAATTTGTCTTAACGCACTGATATGTATGGTCCACAGCTGACTATAAAACCATGATTGTTACACATAAATACACCAGAATAGGACATTTTTATAGCCAAATACCGCCAAAACAATCTGAGAACAATATAAATGAAATATTGTAGACATTTAACCCCAAATTTTCTATGTTGACAATAATTCATTCCCTTAAATAATCAAATCATGGACGAAAAACATAGATGTTCATCATTACCAAACAAATTAATCTGGAGGTTTTTTCAGACCGCATTTCAAGACTATAAACCCAAAGCCCTCATCTAATTCATAATCACTCAAACTATTGTGTAGGTACCATTTCGTTTTCCACAGATGAGAAAGGATACTATCACCGAAGTTCTTTTGACAAAAGTGACATAGGGGAGAAATATTTTTCATATTTTAAAATAGTAAAAAATCTGAAATATCTCCAGACCTTTAAAGAATGAAAATATTCTATAATTACAACAGACTTGATGATTTGCATCAATATAGATTTGTAAAACACGTGGCGCCAATCTTAATAATTCGCGAGTTGTTGAATTCCCTGCAATTTATTGGTCGTCATGATTGAAACCTAATATATACAAAAACCAGATTGTGGATTAAACTTTGTTATTTAATTTCAAAAATCATATATTTTTCTGTTGTTTAAGAGAAAATCTGTTTCCGATTTTGTATACGAAAACCTTCGAACTTCGTTTAGGATAGAAAAGGTGTTAACTCATGATAGTAATCTTTAAACAATTTTCTGAATAGAACGTATTATGATAAAGTTAGCTGCCAGGCTGCAAGGATATTTTGCAATGCTCTTAAAATACCACAATGTTACATTAATATTTGTTCATTATTTCGAGCTTGAGAACCTGAAATATCGTCCCAAAAAATTGCTTTTAATCATAATATAATATGATTTATTCCTGCAGTAACAGAATACGAGATAAAATTCAAGCATATGTATCATACCCCGCCATCTTGAGCCGCCTACTTCATTTGGGGACATCATCATAATACAAATACAAAGTATTAGAATAATATATTTCTGTAATTTTGTGCGTGATTTAACCATGTGCGTATTCGAGATTTTCTGGTTCTGAGTGATAATTTTTAAAATTGCAACATTTAAACTGACAAAATAATATAAACCTGACGTCACAATGACGTCATCTAACAAAACAATTTCTGATGCGATGAATATTTTTGTCTTGTAGATTTTGTTATTCAAATTTCAAATTCTTTTGCATGGTGAGTGTCGCTGAGGAGCTGTTTGTTTACAATTTATTTTACATTCACAATAACAATAAAATCTTTGAAAAGGATAATTTTCAATGATGAACCTGGGTCTAATTTAAAGCATCTAATAATTTGATTTGAATTAAGTGAGTATAATGATGATTTTTAAAATGATATCGATGAATAAATTAATCACATCCCATTTGAATTAATTGTAAAATAATTATTGATGTCAATTTCCAGAGTTAATGCATTCGGCCAGATTGTACTCGACCACCTATTCCAATCTCAAAACTACACAGGAAACATAGCATTCAGTAGCCCAAGTTTGTATGTCATGATGTCGATCATATCGGCCGGATTAGGAAAAACAACAAGACCCATAATTTCCAGATTATTAGGCTTCGATGCTTATGAATTTCAATACACACCATTATGGTCCAATACTGGAGTCGGTTTCCTTCTTTCAAGAATTGACGCAGAAATTAAATCGACGATAACAGCCGAGTCTGTTATGTTCCACTCATTCAACATAAGCTCCCGTTTTATGAGTGGATCAGAAAATCTTATTGGTTTAAAGTATCATAAATGCAATTTTTTCAACATAGAAAAAATGACCAGAAAAATCAATATATGGGCCGGCAAAAACACGCGTGGATCCATCCCTAATCTATATCGACATCCATTGGACAACGACACCAATATGATCGTTATTACCACACTGTACTTTTTCGTGGATTGGTTGACCCCTTTTAATAGTCAGAAAACGAGAAACGAAAAATTCACTGATGATGAAGGCCAAGAGCTGAATGTTCGAATGATGAAACAGGTTAAATCCTATAAAATTAAGATGGATCGTTTTCATAATATCAGTGTAATTTTTATACCGATGGCAAAAAGCGGCCTATACGCCACGATTGTATTACCACGTGTAGGAAATTCAATAAAAGAAGTTCAAAAGCGTATTAAGGTATAATTACTTTAAATAGAGTGGAATAAATTCCGTAGTTACTATACGAGAGCTGTAAACTATTACGCAGAGTTAAAATTGCCCAGATTCAAGATTATAACCAAAAATAAACTCATCAAAACTTTTATGCATTTGAATGCTTCCGAACTCTTTGACCCCAGAGTTGCTGATTTTGATTTCACGACTAGTAAAAACGTATCTATTAATGATTGGATGCAACTCACAACAGTCGTGGTTGATGAATTGAGCACGGCGCCTAATATCGAGGATGAACCTGAGCGTTCTAGAAGATCGGTCCCTTATAAATTCCACGTTGACAGGCCTTTTTTATTCATGCTCTATTCGTCTCACAGTGCAGAAGTATTGCTGAGCGTTTTGGTGACTAACCCGAACGAAAACTGATACAGGAAAAATTTATATTTTTATTAATTAGAATAATTTAAAGATAGTTTGTCTTAATTTTGACCTTTTAAATCGGATATAAACTCCATTAAACTCTAAAACCAAAAAAAAACTGAGGATTTCTGGCTAACTTTAAAGGTTTCAAAGGTGGTCCCATGATGTCAAAATCAACACTGGAGCATTTCTACGTCCCGATCTCATACCTTTGTACAGAAACATAACTCTTGTTTTTGCTTACAATTATTGAAAATTTTAGCCTACGGGTTTCCTCATAGTCTCTCCATCAGATTTTGAATATGGATGATGATTTTTTAAGACTAAATCTTTCTATTCATGCTAATTTCTAAATGGTTACTTCTAGAAGATATCACAGGTGTAATGATACTTACCTTGAAGGCTGTCCTAGCAAGGAAGATCTAACCATACAATGCATCCACACTGGTCTCAGCCTTTAAAGTTTGCCCGTTTAAACAATGTTTAAGCCAAGGATGGATATATAGGAGTGAATATCATGTAATAATATTCGTGTGTAGGTGGTTTTACCTCCAATCAAGCGAAAAATATTGAATAGAATCTAGGTTGGAGTGATTTTACTGTTTTAATTTGAAGACTCTAAGTACGAAAGAGCCCTCTGTATATTTAAATATGTACCAGTACATTTATGAACAAATTTATGGAGACCGTGTGTACTGTTGCTATTTAAGCTCAACTGTCCACTCAAAGGTAAAAATCAAGCAAGTCAATCTTCTACCATTTTAAGTTAAGAAAAATAATAATCTACCCCAATATTAACACTCATCCAAGGTTCCCCTGTCCGTTAGGTGTGGGTTATTTAGATGATGTCCTCTAGATAGAAAATAAATTGTTGATTCAAACTCAATAAAATTAAATTTAAACGATTCATTTAAATAAACTGCGAACAATTTTTGCAACTATATTTTCTTCTTGTTTCGGTTCTAATTTTCTTATTCTATAAGCTATGAACACGATTATGGCCACAAAGGATTATAACTAAGATCTTGTTTTTAATTTTCAGATTGGAACCCATTAACCGACAATTTGGATAGAGTAAAGGCACATCTATTATTCTATCTTCGAACTTTTTATGTGTAATTTCTGAATGAAAATTGTTAATCCGGGTTTTTCCACCGTTTGTTAAACCATTTTGACTTCTTGAGCCGTAGTATTACGAATCTCCCGATTCTAGAAATTCGACATCAAGAATTTTAATTTCAACAATCAAATAATGGAGGGAATACTCTTCCTAATTTAATTCCATCTTTTTATTTAGACAGAATTTATTCTTTTTTTTACCGTTGAAGAGATGTGTACGTTGAAACATTTTCTGACCATAGTTCTGATGATAACAATAGGCCTTGTATTCAAATTTATTAAGTTTGTTATTCGACATATAAAAAAGGCAATTTATTTTTAACGCTGCGTCGTACCTCCACAAATGAATCATGAACCCGTCATTTGCAGGATCATATTCAAATGAAATGGTATTTTTATCAGTGAATTCAACGTCGTGACTAAATGATAACAATCGCAAATACCCCGGTGCCTTTCATACTAATTTGAACTTCAAATAACCACTGTACTTGGCATCCAATTGACTGTAGCTGAATACCTAAATAAAAAGGATAAATACTCTGATACATGTAATTAATATCACCCCAAAAAGAAGTTTACAATCGATTTGCATTGATATTTAACACCGTAATGTTGATTACAAACTGAAGGATTATATGGTTGTGAATAGTAATATCAAACGTTCCCTAAATATTCTTTGTTCAGATTTTGACAGCCATAAATCGAAACAATTGATATATTATTCAACGGATTAATTTTTATCACTTAGAAATGCATTTTTAAATATCAATTCATGTCTTAAATTTGGGTGTTTTGAGTCACGATAATAATGATAATCCCTTGACATTTGTGTCCATTTTTTTGGAATAATTGGCACATCTCTATTCAAAGTTCTATTTCCCATTAATAGCCAGTAAACCTTAATAGCATGGCATATTTTCAATATGAACAATGTAATGATTATGCAACCAAATTTGGCATTTGAAAATAAAGAGTTTGCATTCTCATAAATGTAAACCTGGATTTATTGACATGGTGTCACAACTAAGTGTTTTATGATGTTAATTCCACATATAGTAAACTTACCTTTCAATTGGTAATATAATCAATTTCATATATGTGCAAATTTATAAAATCATCAAAACATCACCGTACCATTGAATATATTGTTATTTAACATGGTAATAGATTCCTTTTAATCCCAATGACCAAATCTCGTGTTTCATGACTTCAGACAAAAACTCTTGCTTCAGGCTATTACTGTCCAATTCATTTAAAAACTGTAGCAGTTAAACGTCTAGTAAACATCTAGACTCTAAGTAATAACATATCACGACAGAACCGTGATGCTTTTATCATAAATTAAGTGCAGAATATTTAACATGTAAATTTGGGAAATATTTGCAATTGAGGTGCATACATACTCACCGATTGTTCGATCTGATATTGCATCTAGTTAATGAACTTAAATACCCGATTCTATCATCTCAAACTGAAACATATAACGAATGAAACCGTACAATATGTTGCAATTGAAAAAATCTCGTTTTGAATGTTTTTTAAACCAAGGATTAAGTTTTGATATTATACCCTATTTTGCATTTATGGTTTGTGTTAAATCAGAATAAAAATTGTGAATCTCATGTGATACACTGTAATGGAGATATTGGAGAATTTTCAAATACCATTCGTCTACTTTATTGACATATCGGAAAATCTAAAATCTATATGATTTTGTCCCTGTCGAGCGAATACATTTGCAGTACCTTAGCTCTGTAGGGTGAATGCGTAGCAAGTGATATTCTGACGTTTCTCTAGGTACTAATTGGGAAAGGTACGTCTAGATAGAGAACATTTCTGAACGATATGGTGAGCTTGTATAGTGACGTACCTTTCTTTCTTAATAAATCTTGTATGGAAACATGTGGGTATTTTTTTAAAAACGCAAGACACTATGTCTATAAAGGTCATTCAGATGTTGATTATTGATAGAAACAAAATTATGACGACATTTAGATATCTGTAGATAAGAACCCGATGGAATTGATACAAATCGTAGAATCTTCAAGCATCCATGCCTTTTGTGTGAATACAGTCTACTTTATATAGCAAACTAACGATGAATCTTCCACTCTATAGCTTTCTAATTTGGATGGACTCTTAAACAGGAAATTTGGAACAATGACCTGGATTTCAAACTATTCTTTCAAAATACCCATAGAAATAGGTATTACAGGGTTTCCATCCATTATCGCGCAAATTCCATTTTAAATCGCGCCGATTCCATTTCATTTCGCGCAAATCCCCTGTTTAATTAGTGTCAATAAAATTCAATTTAGTGAAGTTTAATTGTTTATAAACGAGAAATATTATTTTCAATATAAATTTAGAGTTTTCCAAAAATTTGTGTTGCTAGTTTTATAGTTATATCTGCGACGAAAAAAAAACTTATCATAAAATTATTTTCATGGGGGGATTCCTACATCCAAATCTGTAACATTTGATCGTTTGAGGCATATGTTTTATTGAAAAAGTATATTCATGGTACAGTGGGGGTGAATGGGATGAAAAAAATCTGGTGGGCTTACGACAGCAATAAAGTAGTCATATACACTAGTTATGGTTCATGATTGCGTTGGATGTTTTAACAGCGTCGAAAGCAGCACAAACGTCGGCGTAAATAAATATCAGCCTAGATATTGATTTAAATTCATAAATCTTATTCTCGTTTCAATTATTCATTAGATATCTCAACAAGGAATTTTGTTGATGCTAGATTAAATAGGGATAGGCGCGAAATGAAATGGAATTTGCGCGATAATGGATGGAAACCC
>JWZT01000046.1:87383-167805 GCA_000827895.1 Thelohanellus kitauei
GCGAAGTCGTGTCTTGCGAAGAAATGTCTTGCTAAGAAATGTCTTGACACCCATACACATACCATGCAGAATTTTTTCTCATTTAATTCAAAGAGATTGAAGGGATACCAATTCAATAATTACTCAACTGAACAAATTTCGGTCAACTGCACATTTTTATCCTCATAATCAAAGTCAATGATTCACTATGTTTCTTTATTTTACATACTTATCATATGGACCACCATATGTAGTCTCTTGTTATTTTTTATGAGTTCTATCATTTTTTCTGGTTTAGGCCATGAATGTAGTTTAAACCATTCCCAGAACATTTCTGAGTGTATTTAAGTCGACTGAGATTGCGATGTTTTAAAAACTAGGCCATCCTTTTTAGCTCGAAGTTACGACTAGCCATCCTTCAATACATTTTCACTTAGGATGGTGTCGACTCTCACGATCTAAGTATTCACCCCCAATTTCCTTTATCCTTTTGGGCTGCGTTACAGGAAAGGATTTCGCTCTACGGATATAAATAATATGAATTGATATCTGTCCAAATATCCTTATCACTGATTCAACAATTGTTTTGATGGTATTTTTTTACTCAACACTATCACATGTTTTAGAATCCAAAGGACGGCATTTTTGTTCGAGTTAATTAGATATTATGAGTATTAAATTAAGTTCCTCCCACTTAACACATTTATAGATTCCTCAAATCCTGTGAATCGTGGCGTCGTTAAGCCTCTAGATCTTGTAAATATCCACTAAAATAGCTCTTGTATATCCAGCATTCAATATTTACCAAATGGCTTAGAGTGACTGCAGAACCATTGTAGAAATCGAATAGAACTAGGACACAGGCAAAGAAGGGTTATTTTGCCATCTAAGGAAGGATTCATTACGATAATAACCTGATTGAAAATAATTATTGATGATCAGTTCATTATAGCCACATATAGTTTGGAATGTTCTGGAATTTTAATAATTTTTACAGGACGGATTCTTGATGTCAACGAAATTCCAATTGTGTTTCACGTAAAATGCTAGTTTTCGTAAATGAAATCATCAAAATTTTAGTGATTATTTCAAGGTAAACTGACTGTGGTTCAGGAACCTACTGTTTGTTGAAAATGTCTCAGCAAGTTAAGTAGCATTTTTGGGCAAACTATAAGCGGGGAAACGAAACAGTATGGTAAGATCTGGGTAAAACGCCCACCTTCGGGTTATTTATGTTTATTCCTTATTGTTTTAATTAGTTTGGGGCTATTTCTAGTTTATTTTCACACAATAAAATTAAATAATATACTAGTTAATTCGAAAAAATTGATAATAAGCCTAGTCTTGTTAAGAGTGGAGATGTTACCTCATACCCGAGGTTAAAGGCAATTCCCATCAGGAAAAAGCGTCTATTATGTAATATCTTTCTATTTTGCAACACATTTTAGTTGCATTTATGTTCTGCAATGCGAAAATGAGACTGCTTTCAGTTTTAGATACCTTCTTGGTTATTTTGATGTGAGGATACAAATTATTTGAGTACGCGCGTACTAACAACTTAATTTCATAATTTTTATTATATTTTTATGCTCTAGATATAACAGTAAACAATATCGGTCCTCAAGCGAAAAATAGAAGAAATTAAAAAAATCAACGGTTTAATAAACTAGGAAAAACAGAAAAAAATGTATAAATAAAACAGTTGATTATTTATCCAACGATGATGTGTGTGTTTTACCCTCATGGTAGTCATATCTTAGTAACTGTATTTATGGTTAAACATAAGTATTTTAGATTATAAATTTTGGACCTTAATATTCAGAAAAAGAAACAACAATAAATAGAAAAGTAGTTTAATATATCTTGCAAATAACGACGAATATCTTGTAAAAATAAATAATTAATTATTATAATAAAGGTTCCTTAATTTGAGAAATCAATAAGTGTCAAGCCCGTGATCACCAAAACAACCTTAAATTAAAAATAATAACACTGACTATGGGTCATATAAATCTCAAACAATTCTATGTCTAAATATGGCAATGAGAGTAAAAAAACAGGATGGGATTTTCACCCCACCTTTCTCTATATATGTCATAATAAAGAATTTGGAATTTTTTATTAACGGTCAACAAGAAAAGTTCACATCGTCACTTTTACTGTTGTTATCATTTATAAAGATGAAAAGTATATCTGACTGTTAATACCATAGATAAGAACTTGAATCAATGGTGTTTATGTCAAACATGACGATATGTAGTGTTTTAAATAGTTTTTAAAAGTCCGATTCACTTGGAGGCTACCTGATACTTAAATGATACTGCTAAAAAGTAATAGATGGAAAATTAAGATCGCAAGACACTTGATATGCAGGTTATTGGCAGACGAACAGCAGTATAAATGCTAGTCCAACCCAGAGCGGAAACTTCGGAATTCAAATGTTAGGAAGAAAATCTAACGATAAAAGCGTCCGTCAGTCAATCTAGTGTAACAAGTAAAACTTATAGGAGTCCGCGTTCGATCAGAATCATCTGATCTGGGTGCAGATTATTTATAAACTTTGTATAATGCATCTAAACGGGGCCTTCCATCAAGTGTTTCTTTAATCACCAGGCGATGAAGACGGAGCTCAACCAATTTTCTGATTAATGTCCTTGATTAATTTTAAAAATTAGTTTTTCATAAGTTAAAAAATAATATTTTTAAGTTGGACACGAATTTAATTCATCTTGATATTTATGAAGGGTATATTTTTTGATCATGCCTTGAGTCAATTCTTTCCGTTTTTGTCGTCTTTTAAATTTGATCACCAGAACTAGCTTGACCATCAAGGCAGAAAAAGACACTGCGATTGCTATGATTGATATAAGTTTTCCAATCCAAATTGTGTCCAGGTATATGAAGTGACTATCATTTTTTGGCCAAAAATGTGCAGGAATTCTACTGAATGATTTTCCCTGTTTTTCATCAATAAGACACATTTTTATAGTTCCATTCGATCCGTGATAGTTTATGGAATTAAATGATTTTATCCAAGATTCTCTGCATGAACTTGGAACCTTCCTCCGATTCTTCAGAATCTCCAATTTTCTAATCGTAAGGATCAATTTATTTTTAGTTTGCGGCCTAAGTTTTAAGAAAATTGAAGACTTTTGACAAGTTAAGCTTGCCCTCGGAACTTGTTTTGTGAAAGAATGGTAATGATAAAACATCCCATAATCATAGTTTTCGTTGTAACAATAAACATAACATTCATAACCATCTATGTTACTACCAGCATATAAAATGTTACAAAATACGAAAATCTTTGTTTTGCCCTTCTCGATTCTAAAACATAGTTGCTCACGGTTATCCGTTATGTATATGTTTGCGATTTCACGAGCAAAATACTGCTCATTGAGTCTATTATTATCGTTTGATTTACTTTTGAGTTTCCCATCTGAGATTTAAACTAAAATTCAATTCATAGCCATTCTCACGAAATATATAACAGAAGACCTTAATTTAGATAAACGACCTACTCCCTCGCATACGGCTGATACTACAAGCAATAGATTATGAATTATCATGATATATGACGAAAATCAAATTCAATTTAATCAGATCAAGTTTTGATGATTCTCAATTGCATATGCAAACGTTTTTGATTATTGTCCATCACGCCATATGTATATATATGAACGTACCATAATATTATTCCAATTTGATATGATCCAAAAATAGTTGCAACAAGTTACATGGACCGTTATTTGAGATTATTATTAAATGCAAGAGTCTTCTATATTCTTATCGTTAGCTTTTGTTCACAGAGATAGCTTCTTCAAAAGTTATAATCAGATTAAAACGCGATAGCTTAGATTATTTTGTTCTTAGCACGACGAAGGCTGGCGATGATTTTATGAAAACGCTCATTCGATAAATACTGTAAAAACTGCTCATAAAACAAAGTTACGGTACCCAGATAAATAAGATGAAAAAAGGCTCACATACCAAAATCTTCTCTCTCTATATCCGTCAAACTAATAGATGTAAAATTGTAAAAGCAGATGAATTCAATCAACTCCGGATAAGTGCACAGCTTCGGGAACGAGAAAAAACGTGTACTTAACCAAGCTATGCAGATATCAGATGTAAATATACAGTCACATGCAAACCGTGCCGAATAAAAGCATTCACTTAAGAGGAGTGAACCCTAAGCTGGAATCGACTGTAGTTATTAATTTAAATATAATTCGTTCATCATTAGAGATGAAATCGTTGAGTGCATTATAAAGTGAACACAAAAGATCATTTCGATGACTCAGAAGAAGTAAAAAATCACCTATAAAATTTCTAGACACTTTTAAATGATATTACTGGTTTATAATTAAAAAAAGTATTGTTTTTGGGTTGAATCTTTAAACCCATTCCATGCTGGTTTATTTATGCTTGTATGAGCACCCACGTTTGATTGGAAGAATTTTAGTGGCCATTTGTAGTTTGGTGTCCATATGGATTGGTAAGTGTAGAATAGTTGCAAAAGGTGTAATTATGATGGATACAGGCAGGAAATTCTTGGAAATAACTTGCATCCACGTTCAGAGCTTGTATCTATGACCTTAACAATAAATACTCTTTTTTTCTAAGACTCCCTGAACGCAACAAAGAACCTAAATATTCAACAACTTTGGTTTCTAAAATATTAGTTTTGTCCCATTTTTGGCCGATCAATTTAAACTATTAAACCTACAACTCTATTTAATCCTTTCAACATCTAAATTCGCGTCAACCGTTTTTCTAAGGAATATAATTTACAAATTACTGTTTTTGTATTAGAACACGGGTGCAATGAAAATTAGTATATGTTTGGCTCAGCAAGCTACAAATATAAAAGTTTCGCCACTTCATTTATTGGTATCCATAGTCAATCTAAATGGTATTCATTGTAAACGGATAATTCTTTCCCTAATTCCTTATTTACACAGATTCATAGTCGGTTTCATCTGCCAACAATCGAATTATGCCACTACATGTCGATGAATAAGCTCATAAAGGAACACTTCAAACTTCTGATTAATCCAATGAAAAAGTATTAAGTTAATAAAGATTTGTTAAAATTGTAAAATAAATGCAAACATTTTGGAATTTTGAGATCTAGGAATTCTATATCAGGGATACACTAGCCAAATAATAATTATGAAGCTGTAGGGAACGTTTTGTTTGTTAAGAAAACATTAGCGCTAATACCAGATCTTCTACCTTTACAAATAGGGATTTGTGTTTAAAATCAGTTCGAGTTAAAACCTCTGTTACATAATCATTTGACTCCGGGCTACAAAAATCGAAAATCAGGATCGCCTTACAACAAATATTAAATTTGCAAATTTGCAAATAATGATACATTATCTCACAGAATTACGAAAAATTATTTGCATACACAGGCTTCTAAAAATCTTAACGTCAGTTGAGGTAATCAAGGATAATCCTGAGAACATTCCAAGAACATCTGAAGAACTCGATAGAAGATTCATGAACGTGTTACACCCCAGCTGCCTGACTATATAAACCGAACGTGTAATCCGTAGAGTGGTACTAGTAGTGGTACGATATTGAATACTCACAGTTAAGATATGCCAAATTTCACCCTGCTAGGGCGATAAATAAAATTGCATTTCACAACGCCTTATATATTTCTGGCGTGATATCTGAGGGTGATAGAGGCTCAAATGAGTCTGCTTTATTTTCAGTTTACCTATCACAGTTGATACAAGACTAAGTTAAGCTATTAGATTGACGAAAAATTTATATCCACGTTTCAATATCCAGGGCAAGTCGGAATCTCATTGCAGCCTGACTTTATCTACCACTGTTTAAGACAATATTCATTAATATATTCAAGAATTTTCTTGTATATTTGGTCCACGTCAAATTATGACTTCATCATATCTTCAAAAATTAAACCAATGCTCATATCTATAATCCATTTTAATTTTTACCCAGATTGAAAAATTAAAAATTATGTACGTTCCTACTATGCAGTGGCTTTTCAGCTATTGAACACATCTTTCTTCAACAATATTTGAAAATCTTCCATTTCCTTAACATCCTCTCTTGATTGGTAAATATAAACCGAGAACTTACGATAAGCCTGGAGAGCTTTTATCAAAAGTCATATTTTTTAATCCGATGATGATATTAAATTGAGTCCCGAAAATACTTGTTGCTCTTGAATCAAGAAACATTTTGATTATTGCGCGCCAAAATCATCGGATTATTTTAAGAGAATTATAACTTAATAAAAATGTCTCATATGATGCTTTTGTAGTGTCATAACTAGTCCATTCTTGTAATCATGATTCAGAAAGCTCCACAAATGAAAAGTTAACTTTTTGCTTTGTTTTTAAAACCTTTCTGTCTTTACATGTACCTTCATAAAATACAAAACTAAGAAATTTCTTCCTGATTTATAGGTTCTACAACTATTTTGATATAGTACAGGTATTATTTGATCAAAAAGTCATTCAAAAACTCCATAATCATCATCACATTATACGTTCTTCATATTTGAGTGACCACCTATGAAGGTTTCTTCATCGAGAGAGAACCCTTTTGTGATACTGAACATTATGACGTGAGATGAACTTGAAGGAATATTAAGAAATTGAGTCTGGTAATGACATAATAATCGACATGTATGAGGATGCCAAGCTTCAGCGCGATACCGAAAATGATTTTAGAATTTTGGAAGTCTGCGCGCCGCTGCAATCGTAAAATCAGTTAGGAAATATGTCAGTTCATATTTGAAAACCCCCATCACTTACTGGGAAATATTAGTAAGAAAGTTATTAAAACCCAAGAAATGGCTGCTCGAAATAAACTATCTATTTGAAATCATAAACTCCAGAATTTTTTTAGGGTGATGTTGAATAATCAAGTTGATTAATGCCTGTCTCTGGCAAAAGTAGGAAGTAAACGATCTAACCAGGCACACCATATATTTGCTTCAACCACTCAGAACCAGATATAAATGGGTCTATTCCTCTGACTAGTATCCCAATTGGCCCCCTATTTTGTTTCTTTTGACGCTTTTGATCTTCATAAACAAAAATTAGTCGCCTAGGCTACCATAACTAAAACGGTAAGGCCTGATCGACATTCACTTCTTTGAAATAAAAGATGAAACTAGTTCTTCGTTCCTGTTATACCTTGATTTAAACCATAATATAAGAATCGTGACTGTCATTTCCACTATTCAGGATATTTATAGTGTTTATTCATAATTCCAAACCATTCAAATGAGCGAATTCAAACATAAAAGAATTCAGTTGCCTGTCTTCGGCTTAGGGTAGTCGTATTGTTCAAGTGAAATATCAGAGACGTCACTCGTTGCAATAAATCGGTTTCTAATACATTAATTATCTAGCCATGCGGATTTTACGTGTTCAATTCATGATGATATCGGGCCAAGATCTGTGTGGCCTTAAACATTTTTTAACTACTTGGACCAGGATTGATAAAAAATCATAAATTTAAATCAAAATATAGTGATAAGTGGTTTATTTATTAATCGTCAGTTCTGTGAATTGTCCTCAAGCCCTAGATAAAGACTTTTATCTACCTGGAGTTAGAAATCTTGACACTTATCGCAACGATAAAGGCAATCAGACCAATTCCAGCTACTATCGACAGCAAGGCGACCCAGAACAACCAATTATTTGTCAGCCATTCTGTGATTCCTGGTTGAGTAGTGGAATTATTTTTGTTATCTGTCCCTGAGAGGGTAGAGCCTTCATCTTGATCAGTTCCTGTAGTTGGAGTATTTCCTGCTGTAGAATCTGTTCCAGAAGTAGAATCACTTCCACTAATAGGGGCCGATTCTGAACTAGAATCGGCTGGGGACGACGAATCATCTCCAGTCGTTAGATCACTTTCAGAAGCTGAACCGGTTCCAGATATTGAAGTGTTTGCAGAAGAATCTGTATCGGGTTGAACGCTGATATCTTCACCTTCCTCGTTGGTTTCGTCCTCGACTTCATTGACTGTATCGTCGTCAATTTCCTCGTCATCATCAGTGCCATCATCATTCTCAGCAACATCAGTGCCATCAGCATTCTCAGCGACATCATTCTCATCATCATAACTATATTCCTCTTCACTATCAGTATCTACGGACTCGGTGTCTTTGTCATCATTCGTTGATGGTTCAGGTAGTTCTCCATCGACCTCCTCGACTTCTTCTATGGTTACAGGTGTACCATCTCCTGTGGTATTGCCTACGTTAGCTGTTTCCTCAGGTGCCTTGACTTGAGAGAAGCACACCAAGAAAGCAAATATGAATACATACAGAGACATTGAACGACTGTTGGTGCAACTGATTACAAACCGCCTCATCTAATTAATGGTCAATCTGTGATATGGTTTCGACGATGGATAAGATACTAGACGTCTTTTGGAAGGTTCATGTATTTAACATACCCCAACATTATGCCTATTTTCCAGTTATCAATACTTTTATCTGCGTACGAGCCTTTTTAATAGATTATCGATACGATTTTTCAGACATTCATCAGACCGACAACCTAATGACAGACTGAATCGCATTCATATCGAGATATATGGACTACTTAGAGACCTAACACAATAATCGTGACTGTGAAATTTACAATTGTTAAACTCGAGAAAAATATTGTATTGACACCATTTAGATAGAATCCAACAGTCTATTAATTCATAGTCAATATAATTTACCAGATTTCGAAATGCGAAGACGGTTACCCTCGTAACCAGATAATAGAAAACATGAACATAATTGACGGTTCTACAATGATAATCAAACGACTGAAAATAAAACAATTATTTCCCCAATACTAAAATTGGTTTTAATCAACTATTTTAAGCTACGACTTGGCGATACTATGATACAACGGCCATCAGTTATGATTCCAAATTATTTCATAGTCACTTTTTCAAGGGTAGTATTCAGGGGTAATCGGTCATTCCATGAGTCGATCAAAAGATAGTAATTTGTCGCAAATTTAAATTTCTTATCCAATAATTATTTTTATGCAAAGGAGGTTCCATATGTATGGGTTCAATACTTTAAAAAATGTGCGTGGAAGCCAAATTTTATTCACCGATTCATACCATTTCATCGCATGTATTTCAGCCCGCCTCTGATACAACCCAAAATATATAAATACTTTGTGCTCTATCATAAAGGGTTTATTTCATAGAACTTCAAAACCAGAATATTTATTAATGGATCATGAGAGTGCCCATTTGTTATCATTTTTTAAATCATTTATGTTGTGACAAAAACGTGTCAAAAATACCCAGCCTGAATATAAGCGTATGATCTTAGAAAAATGTGGAACAAATTTATAAATGATTAATACCTGTTTCTATCAACTGATGTCAATTTTCAACTTTGGATTCATTGAATTAAATAGTAGGCGTTTAAACTTACCTCCAAAAATATAAAAGTAAATCATCCATACACGTGTACATAGTGAGCCTGCTCGGAGAGACTTTAAATTATCCCTATTTTAAGCAACCTATCTACATCACGGATACTTTTCAAATGAAGAATGACCATCTATAAGGCGTGTCGTCATAGCTAATGGCCATTTTCAGAACCAGAAATTATGGTTAGTTCAAGGTTCAAATAATATGTTACCCTCAGCATTCATTCTATGCTCAATTATTCGAAATAGATTGAATTGTATCTGGTATCCTAACTGTTAAATCCATGATCTCTGATTTATAGCCAGTCGTCAACCTGAACACGTGTGATTCATTTATCAATTATCGATCCCGCTGTCCATGCATTTTGGGAAACAGTTGACCATGACGATAATATGCTGAAAAATAGTTTTGACCTCATATTTGGTGTAAAATGTACCACAGCTTCCAACTAAATATCTCGTTTATCCCCACTCCAATATGCCTGGACGAGGGAAATTTTTCGATATCTACTGCGCGAATGCTACCCTCAAAATTTTTAACAGAAACACAGAATGAAAATTAGTTTCGGATCAAGTTGGGAGTTCTAATTTTGATTCATATTCGAGACTCGAGGTCACATATCATGTGTACTCCAATGATAGTTAATTTTACACTTTTCCAGAATTTCACGTGCATCAAATCATTTTAACGAGAATGGCCATTAGCTCTGAGCGAATAATCGTTGAAAATTTGTTCAAAAAAACCTGATTATTAAAATTATTTAAACCTACTTGATTGTAAGTTCCAATTTTTAATTACACAGAACCAGAATTATGATGACAGAACAGCCCAAATAAAGTGTATACCGGCTCGTCCTATTTTGAACAACTACAATTAACATCAACAACGAACCGAATATCTAATCGTGGCATTGAAGATTGTAGTGACACGTAACATGTTCAGTCCTCAACTTCAATCAAACGCGAGATGTTGATAAAAGATGGGCATCCTATCAACCAGATTTTAGCAATTTAAAATAAACATATTCGTTTTGATCAACGAATGCTGTGCTTGAACAGTCCGATAGTTCTGATGATTGTTGGATGAATATATATTCAGTTTTGCCACGGCATATTCCTAACGACACATATATTGAAGTTATACGAGCCATAATGAGATCCCGGAGGAGATTTCGTGGTTTGGACTGCGGCCTGCCTCTCGATCGTCCTAATGTCAGTCCCACAACTTGCTGAAACCAGTTTAAATGCTTCCAGAGTTAATTTAATACAAAACAGGTGTTGGTGAGCGATCGTTTCGGGGAAAACCTCAAAAGTGGTTAACTACATTTATCAGTATATATACAAACAAAATCACACAAATTTAAGATCTCCAGTGCATCTCTTGGCCATTTCAGCATATCTATGGCCAACTAAACTCCCTATTTTATGGTTTGTTGATCAATTAGTGCCATATAGAAACGGTCGTCTATAAAGTGATATGATAAACTATATTTACAGTTTGAGTAAAATAATAATACCATACGACTCTCTTCGCTAAGGATACTAATCTTCACGACTATGACGTCACTGGATAAATCTCTGGATCGAAATTAGTTTCCAACAGCCTTTGTTTGCTTTATCCGTTTGTTCTTTTCGTTATCAGTTACGACAAAACGAATCAATATAACTGGTTAGAGCATATTTGATATATAATTATAATTTAGCCTAGTTTCCTAAGGTTACCATCAAGAAAACATCAAGATTCGTAGTTATTCTCCAAGCCTTATATCAAAAGATGGTTTAGCTGAACTCTAGGAAGTTGGTACCAGAATGAATCTGTGTTTTAATCAATTGGAAAAACTCATATTATCTTATACTCATTACAGTACGCCTAAACAACACGATCACATTTCACCACATGTGCCACTGTCAGCCAATTCGTAATGAGTTGGTCCGAAAATTTTATTCTTTGATTATTGTGATACAAAACCCGATATCCAGTTTCCAACAAACCAGATTCTCATACAGGGAATGGACAATAAAATCTGTTTCTAAATGCTGTTATTTGTGAGACAAAGCCAAAATAATGGAACTCCAACTGTTAGGATGATCAGACACTTCATTAAAATAGGTGCATTTCCAGATTCACCACCGCTCAAACCCATCACACGATCTTAAGCACAGAAGTCCACCGATATCGGAAAAATATTGAGTTTCAGTATTTTTAAAAGCCCCATTTCAACAATCTTCACGTTGTTTCTTACTAGATTCGAGCCTTGTTACCTGGTTCGGTTGACAATTTCTATTTTTAAGATCTTGCCAGCTTTTTCTCCACACCGAAGAAATTAATAACAATTTTTAATGGCTAATTTCAAATTCATAATTTTGATGTAACTTGATCTCAAGTTAAAATCATGTCAATTTTAAGATTTTAAGGTCTTAGGGGGTTTTGATAACCTACGATGTAACTAAAACTGATTTTAAAACAGTTTTTACAAAATAGATCCTAGAAGTCACCATTCCCTATTCTAAACGTTTAAATGCCCTGTTACTTAACAATGGACCTATGCAGAAATGTTTGGTGTTTTGATATGAGAAATAACGGGGGTCGAAGGCCCATAATATGATATATTTGAATACTAATATGGGAGGGAAATAGATGGGATATTTATAAGATATAAAGAAAGATGCAGTAGGAGCAATCGTCCATGGCACCTATTAATCTAAAGGCGAAATACTGTAAAGCTAAAGATCAGAATTATAAAAAAAGTGTGGATATTCATTGAGTCCAGTCCATGTGAATTTCATAGTTTTTGGGGAAGGTACGCTCCAGTTAGATGACGTCACCACGACCAAGTATGGACACCGCTCACAGATGCCCAATCGGGACCAAAGTATAAATTTGGGTGATATTCGGGGTTTAATCGTTATTATAATGAAACGAATGAATAATAATCAAAGTCTTTGTATTTAAATGAAAAATACAAGTAAAATATAGGGTTAATTTTTGTTGGCTCTGCATTATGCGATGCAAATATGAGCATATTGACCACTAGCACAGTCGAACAACAACCACGAGAATCAAAATAATAAGACCCATAATTAGTCCTAGCAGCATGACGGTGACCCATAGATGGAGAGGATTGGGTCGAATTTTAGGGCCACGGGGTGTGGGAGCTTGTTTGTCATTCTTTGTCTGACCTCGAACGTCATTTCTAGGGTTAATCGCAGCAGAATGATCATTTCTGACCTGGATCTTTGGTCTGCCTCTTCGATCTCCGTCATATTTCGGCATTCCTTGCGAAGTTATAGGTTCTGACTTTTGTCTATCATCAAACATTCTTGGGAGGACAGTTTTAGCAACTTGATGAACACGTTTCATATCATCATCTTTTTTGGTCTGAATTTCATCAGAATTCCCCGAATCACTCGATCCACTCACGTGTATGAGTAGAAACGAAAGATACAGAGTGCAAAATGTAAGCATTCTACCTGTCAATCTGCAGCTATTTTTCAATAATTGACGTGGTCTCCTTCGTAATCAATCGAAGCACCGAGAATTTAGCCCATTAATGTAATGCCGGGTGTGGAGATAATGCAATAATCACAACATAGAGTTGTGAAGGACTTTGTGACAGTTAGTCTAAATAGAAGTTAATCGATTCACTGGGTTGATGTATGAAAGATATGCATCCCTTGACAATTAATCCATTATTAAACCTGGTACACCTTATGTTAATGAGTAGAGTTAAGCGAATTCGACCAAAATATACAGATTCGATCAGTTAAAACTCTAAAATTCTTAATTCTACATTAAGAATTTAAAATTTAGGTAATTGACATTCTAAAGGATTGTCTTGATTACAAACATAATTTGCTTTATTAATCCCAATAAACAGTCTCATAGGACATCATCAGATACCATAAGATGATCTATGGTGTTTTCCCATTGAAAATATCATCCGTATTAGAAGAATAATACACAAAATAGCCTCACCTATTTTGTATTCATTTTAATATACTGCTATCATAAGCTTGCTGTTTTGGGGCGAGTGTTTAATTTAAAATATGATGGGTCATGAGGGAGGTCTTTCTATTGGGTATCAATCTGAATCAGACAAATAATTTACTTCTTTATGTCAACCGATCTAGGTTTGAGCGTTATTGTTTGGTTCCAATATTTTGATACACGATGACTGGGTTGATAATTCTAGGACTGTAAAGGTTTTCCACCAATGAGTGAACCGTGTTCGGTTCTAGTTTTGAGACCTGTTTCCACACTCAATGTTAATTCTACACCCTTTGGTAAAATTCGACAAAACAATGAATCTTTTGTCATCATTTTGATACGTGTATTACCTGACTCACGGAACCCCTTTAATATTATTAGAGATCACGATGATGGAGTAGACCACTCCGGTGATTTTTATGAGATTATTTTTGATTAGTTTCTGAATTATTTTGCCTATGTCAATCACTAGTTTTGTTAATTCTTGCTTTGGTTATAGCTTGTGACGCTATTAAGCTGACGTCACTGTACCGAATAGTTCAGGGTGATTGGTATGTAACATCGGTACATCACTGTTTAGGTATCTCTCGTTGTTTATAACTGATTTGGAATGCAGGCTTGTAACGTACAGGAGTGGGGTATCAAGATATGATTTTCGATGAGCCAATAGTTCTGCGCACTTTCGATACCTTTCAAGCGATCTCTACCATTGTATTCTCTCCTGGTTCCTTTAATATCGGGCGGGAACGCCCTTTGCTGCTATTCATTAATGGGCACAAAGATGGCGAAAATAGACTACTCATACAGTTTTGAACCATCTGCGAACCACCTGTTGAAGTTTTCAGAGACAATTTTTATTGTTGACAATATTGAGCGTAAACGGTAAAATGTTTGAAATTGCCGAAATACTGAGTTTAGGTTAATTTAGCGTAATTGAAGAGTTGGAATTGCATTTAGCTACTTTTAACTGATTAAAGAATGAATTCTGGTTTTGGTTCCTCTCTGTAATCCTCATTGGGTCTACAAATTAATCGCGTGGTTGAAGAACCACAACGGGATTCATTAAAGTTGGTCTAGGTCGTAAATGCCACACCCGATAACGCACTTAATCCACTTGATAATTCATAGATACATAATCCGAATATTATTTTTGGTCATCTTGAACTTTTTTATTACCAAAACTTTTTCCACTGATTTTATGCCAAATATCGATATAGAATACCCTATTTCTCGTGAATGATCAGTTCGAATCGCCCACCGTCGGTTGGTTCTGGTCTGATGACAATTTGATGTGCATCGTATCATGCATAATCGAACCAACGATGATTGTATCCCTATTCTTTTCTTGGGATGCCTGAAAGCCTTAGTGAAAAGCTCAGTACCCAGGAAGGTTGCTGACCTACTCGTCAGTAATCCGAAAATGTACACAGAGGTCTGGTGCGACTGATTCAAAACACCACGATCAGGCGTTCCATGGATTAATAATGACATTTACAAAATTCATAACGATTATTTATCAAGTTTTCCATTAAATATTCGAAAAATGGTTGGACCATGCACTGTCATCTAACAAGTCGTAGATGAATCAGATTCTCTCCTTAGTTTTCTTCTGCCAACATAGATGTTATCCGTGGTTACACACACAAGTTGTTTGTTTGAGAGGCGTCTCGCGAAATTATACTTATTTGCTCGAATGAGAGATGTCAGCAACATCCGTCTCCCATTAGGTATAGCCATTAAAGCAGACAATGCATTTATATTCTACTATGCATGATGTATGAGGCTTGTCTTTAGTGCGTATTTTTGAAAATACGCTGAGATTCCCAGAAAGGACTTCTCAATTCGAATAACTAAGGCGATGTCGACAGAATTCCTCATATTTGAATCTCTATTGGACACATGGGGTTCAGATGATTAAGGAATACAATTTTATGATGAAATATATGTCGTAAAATTGTAGAAACTATTAACAGCGTTGACGATATTGAGGGAGATCTTTAAAAATATGGCATAAGCCTGCACTTGATTGATTTCATCGATCAGTCATCGCTTTTCTCTAGAATGCGTGAATGGGGTAAGAGCATTCCATTTAGCTGAGAATCAACTATAATCGGTAGTGTCTATTTTGATGGGATAGATTCAACAAATGAAAACCTATCATGACGTAAATCAAGTGTAGATCTGAGAAACGCTCCTATACTGAGTATCTTTTGAAAAATTATTCGAAACAAAAAAGTTACTCGTATGGAATGACCGTTCAAGTTCTGATTCTCCAAACTGTAATCGATCATAAATTACAGACATTAAAGGTTCGTCTTTTCCAGATTTTGTTTTCTTAGAATATAATGGGTTAGCCCGCGTACTTTTGGATATGAAGTCACAGTGCTATAAACCGTTAAAAACTTGAATTAATTGGGAAAATGATGGCATAAAAATTACGTACTCCGATGTATTCTTGTCAAACATGGTGCATCGGATCCTCTCACAATAGAAAAAGTAACCACGCCATCCTTTGAAAGCCAATTATAGCTTTATTAAATAAAAATCGACAAAATAGAGAATTTCTTGATTTTCAAATTAAAGGTGACAAAAAACCACTTCCATCTTGAATTCTGAATGGTCCATCTGCACCATCATACCAGGTTTTAAAACAATTTTTGTCCTAATCCTCTTTCTATGGATGGCAACAGCTTTTAAAAACCGCTTAAGGACATACAAAATTTCCAACGGGCAAAGGGATCTTATTTAGAAGAACAGAGTGATCTTCCACAGATTTTTGAGATATGATTTGGTGTTTTAGGTTATTCGTTAACATCGCTGATGTTTTCTTTGTAGCAGTTCATGATAAACCCAGCTGTACCAACTCCATTAATTATTATTATGTATCAGCTTAAATCTGCAAGTTTTGAACGCAACTCAGGGTACATTTTGCATCCTTTTTGAATATCTGAGATGATCCAGAGAATATGTTAACCTCTTAAGTTTACTAGATCGTTTGTTGATATATAGCAGTATCAGAAAGGCTTTTCTTTCCACACATACCTTTGTTTGTGATTTGAAATCGAATGTCACAGAGTATTGCTCATAAAGCCGAAAAACAAGGAAAGATTCAAGATCTTATTCTTATAATGTCAACTTTAGAAGTGCTATATCATTCTGTTTTCTTAATCAACCTTACCCTTTCCGTTTTCAATCCGTGACTGTATATTTATATTTTAATTGATTGAAAAAGAACATTCAGTTTCTCACGCTCATGTGGCAATGTAGCATACCTACCGTGTCGACCGCTCGGGTCAAAGTATTAGACTCTACAGGATGTATAAAAAGATGTAGAGAAATATTTCAGGATTCCGCACGATACAGGACTTTGCGATTGTAAATTTTCTTTTTTTCATTTTACCGACCATCAATAAGATTGAATATAAACTTCAATCACTGTAAATCAGATCTATCAATAATCCTCTTTGTAGGAATGACAGATAAAAGCTGTTTACGATATTTTTTATTGTAATCTTCCAGTCAAGGATCGGTATCTAAGGGGCAGGTCGTTATACCATCTATTTCAAACGCCAATTGACGTGCCTCACTAAAATAGATTTTTACTGAGTTGCTTCGTTCGAGCTATTTATGTTTTTTGCAATCACGGTATGGAAACTTGAAGAACAAAAATATACATTTGGAAAAAATAGTGACTGATTTTTTGTGGATTCTCAATCCAGTATCGGGGTTTGAAAATCATAACTTAGCCAAGTTTTTATGTACAACACAACGAGGAGTGATCATGATCCTCCTGAGAGTATTTGAACCCTATTTTAAATATATAACTCAGTCAAAAACAAAAGAACCAATATAAAACTAATTTTCTTGATGTAGAGGTGAAGCATGTTGGAAAGACCCGAAAACCTGGATTTATATGGTAAAATACCATTAATTGACATCAGGTTATATATTGAGAAAGGAAGTTTTTTTATTTTTAAGTATGGCACAAAATATTGCGCTATATAACGAAACCCAAGATCTTCATCTGGACAACGAAATTATTTGTTGTTTTGTAACTATATACCGGTAAAGATTCCAAGAAGTTGTATATTTTCAACACTTTTCAATAGATGTACGAAACCCGAACACACCATCATCTCTACATGAAAAACTCAAATCAAAACGGCTCTGAGCTAAAGGATTGTTGATAGGTATTTGTGAATTAACTAACAATTTACTGGATAAAATATCACTTTGATTAGATTGGCAACTAAATTAATATGACCAGCATCGTCACTTTACGTATGGATGTTTGATAAAAAAAATTGAAAAATTGGAATTACACATGGGAGAAGGTGAATGGTGGCCATGATTCGGGATTACAGGGACGAAATGAACAAATTTAATAACTACAATCCATGAGTCCAGAATTATGATTTATTTCGATTAATATCGATCTCAGACTTTGTTCGCGATCACGGCATACCTTTGATGTATATTCAAAATTGAAGTCGGAAAAGCTTTGGTTCCTCATGAGCTTGGGCTACATGGTAGCGGGATTTCAGGAAAATAATTCTCAGTTCACTCTGTTTAGTAAAAAGATCTTGATTGCCATTTCATGGTTCCCAAATCCAGTATTCCAATGGTTGAAGGAAAATCCGTTTTAATGACAAATCTCGTGTCAAATTCCAGTAAAGGAATACCGATCATCTACCCTCAAAACTATTCAAGGGTCAACACTTCTCATAAATAGCCAGCTGGCAAACTCAAAGCAGACATCCAGTTTATAAGGCACGAAACCTGGGAAACTTGATGCTTGGCGGTTTGATCAAATTTCTAACTATTATTCTTTGCACAGTCTTGTTTTTCCATGTGTTTTCTTTCATAGGTAAGCAAACAGCAAAATGTTCGCATAAATTCGATAATTCTCGGAGTAGCAAATTATTCGCGGGCAGCGTAAGTTGCTTAGAATCTCTATTCAACCTACGGACTTTATATGACAAATTAATTTGGTGCCTCTGTAACTCATACTTGATATAATAGATGTTTGAAGAAGCAAACCATCAGTTGTCGCTTTTTCTGTAGATCTAGAGGAGAGGCGTCCTTATTCGAATTCTTACACATTTTCCCACGACCCAAGTCGAAAATTGGTTCCTTGCACATCCCCATCATTTTCACAAAAATGTGTAGTTGAATGTTGCCTTGGGTTTTCAGAATAAACGGATTCCGAAGACGTGATTTTATCTATAGAAACGGTATGTTGAGTTTTAATATGATAGCGAGCAAAATTTAAATAAAATCAGTTTATAAATTGAAAATAGGCTCGCTGGCCCACGGTCCAAGACTTGTTAATGTGGTAAGTAAAATCAAAGTTTCTTCCATCAATCGAAATACGCAAGGAGATAAAACTTTAAGATTATATATTCAATTTTTGCCCCATATCCACTCTCGTCAAGGCCACACCACAGGCCACTATTGTCATCAGCATTCCAATAATTCCACTGGAGACTGAATGTTCTTTTCTCTCAGGAAATAATGAGTGTACATCTATTTTCAAATCTTCTACATCATTTCTCATACTATTAACAAAACCAACACGCTATTAACCCAATGAAACGAAAACCCATGATTTGAATATCCTGAATGCTTTCATGTAATTTTTTTTAAATTTAAGCTGTTATCCTATTTCATTTTTGTAAATGGATACGCATAATTTGAACGAAAGTACCAACAACCTATATGTGCAGATGGAGATTTAATTACAACTTCATAAAATATTCCCGTTGCTCTTTATTACTTTTCTTTACGTTTTGATAGATCAACCACACACTGGATTAAGAATTTCATGCTTTAATTAATATTGGTTTCCTTCCTTGACAATCATTCTGAATTAGAACATTCATTTCTCCATGCATGAAGTTAATAGCCGGATTCTAGTGATTGAAAAGCAGTCTGTATCACTTATACAATCCATTAACGAAAATTACCCAACTTTACAAAACAATATTGTCGTGGACTTCCTGAACAGCGTCTCAGAATTTGTGTCTAAAGTACACTTGGATTTGTATAGTTTCACAATATTTACAAAACTGAATATGTGGCTCCAGATCCTCAGAAAGTCATCGTATATCCATGGTTTACTGTTTTGTTCAAATATTGTCTGATAAAGTTTTACATTTAATAAAGGTCTACCGAGACTACAAAATCGCCTCAGACCCATAATATGTAACAAATTGTTCAAAACTTTAGAATTTACCAATATTGTTTTCATAATTCCCATTCATAGCAACGATATTTCCCTAAAATACGCGTTGAAAAAGGTGGGTTTACACTACCATTACTCAAAATACCATGATAAGGGCTTTATTAGATCTCTAAGTATGGGCCAACTTTTCCTTCAGTCAACTTGAAATAATAAGACAAATAGAGTATGTGGGTGGATACGCTAAATTTGCTATGATGATCCAAAAGATTTTTTAGAAAGCATTCGTGTTTAACTCGGAGGCTGTCTTTGTATCTTTTTCCAAGATATTGTGGTCTACGAATCTGAGTTATTGAGCTGTTCGAAATCTGTCACTTTTTTCACACTCGTTCCCTCTAAACCATGCCGTTCTTTAAAAAATTACAAATTGTTTTCTGAGACCTTTTCAATTTGTGTTTTAAATGTCCATTTTGATTATATTATTTGGAATGCTCGTTTTCAACTTTACGATCCTCTATTACTTTGAATCGAGAGAACTTTTTGATATTCATTAAAACTCAATCATTCATTCGGTCCATCACAGCGGGTTTTAAATGGTACATTTTATTTGATTCGTAGATCGCTTTTCTGAGGCAATGATGTTAGCTTTTCAAATTTCATAACCATTCGGTGAGTGAACCTTGAAAATGTATTCGTCTCAGTCGTTCTATTGCCGATTGAACGACTCCCTGTTGTTGGTATTTCCAATTTATTTACATGATCAGACACCATCTAAGCAGCAATTACAAACTAGGATTATTTAAATGAAATCAAAATCGAATCTTTTGATGACATGTTGCCAGGAATGAACCATTTACCAATTAAGATGCCAAAAGAATCATATTAAAAGCCGACAATCGATATCAAAAATCATGGTTACTCACTCTCATTTAAAGGGTTTCCATCCATTATTGCGCAAATTTATTTAATTCTCGAGCAAACCCCCACGTAATTTCTCACCAAAAAAACCCGTGTTGATATATTTAATGGATAATTGGAAAGCGGACAAGATTTTAGAATTTAATTTACACCCATTACCAGCCAATTTTTCTCTTTGTTCAACCAATTTTCCACTTTGTGCAATCGATAGTCCACTTTTTAAAATTTCATCTGAACATCAGCCGAAACGAAATATTGACAAAAGAGAAAGGAATGTTTTTTGTTCTTTTAGTAAGTAATGCGGTGTTGAAATCCATGAATATTGGACGAAATACTAGGTCTTTATTTACAATCATTAATCACCCTAGCCGAATTTTCAGACATTCACACGCCTTATGGTCCCAATCAGAGGACGTCAAGAAAAATGTATACCTTTTATTAGAAAGACAAATGATTGATTCCGCACAAGTCGAACTTGAAAAGTACCTTTCTAAAAGGTTGAGCGCCTTAGAGTCATTTTTTAAGCAGAAAATTTTCTTGCAAGACGGATGGTAATCTTTTGCAGGTCAAGTCAAGGGATGGAAAAAATTCTCGAAACACAAAATGTATCAGAAAGAATAATATCACCTGAGTGCATTTACTTTTATCCGATGATAGAAAGATACTAACTTGATGGTATCCACGGATTCCAGTTGCAATTTTTGCAGGATACTAAGAGTTGGGAAATCGGCTGGCATACGCTTTAGAAACAAAAAATAACTTTCCCTTTGGTCGATAGTTCGTTTAGGCTGATGATCTAATAAAATTTTAAAAAGTGGAAAATTTGGTGAACAAATTTAAAAATTGGCTGGTCATGGGTGTAATGGTCTTACTGTTCTTTATTTCGTCAGAGTTTTGTGCTTATCTTCGCCCAGTTAAAATATCCCACTCAATCAGAATCTAATTGGTTGATATTACAACTTTATTGCTGCCTTATATCCACCTGCATTTTTCTTCTCATTCCCCCTCCCACTGCACCGAATTTTTTTTTTGATAATTATTGTCTATCACATGATGAGATGAGACAGATTCTGATGTCGGATTTCCCTTGTGACGATAATATTAAGGTTAGTTTTTTTCATTGCTTACATGCATTTATAAAACTACTCCCATAAATTGTTGAAACCCGTACTTTATAACTGAAAACCCTGGATCTCATTTTAATATTTCATCAAATATCAACATGGAATTTTGTTGACAGGAAATCAATGAGGGAGTTTTTGCGAAATTAAATGGAATTCGTGCGATAATGGATGGAAACGCTGTACACTCTAAAAAAAAGAAAGTACAAAACAGTCTTTAGCGTATACATTTTTTGTAGTGATTAATAAGGAAAGAATATTTATTTTTCGAGCCAAGATCGTTCTTTCCACGATCCAGCAAATTTTGATCTCAAAATAACACTAGGTTCTTGAGTTATTAAAGGATAAATTAATTTTTTGGATTTGAGGTGGGAAAAAATAATAGGACTCAAGAGTTGATAAATCAGCCACAAACTGCTTTGACAATATCTTAGAAAATATCAAAAACGGATGATAAATTAAAAAAATAAGGATTTTTTTTAAATGGGGTGACAAAACGTGACATACCGGTCACACTCCTTTTGAGTTTCTTCCGGTTCTTATTGTACAGATTTATTTTTTCGTATTTTAAAGTACGAATATCATAACAGTACAAAATAACAAGCTTTTTTGAACAAAAATGAGCATATTATTGTAGTTATTATTTTGCGCACACGTGATGTATTTGGCCAAAAAATGTACATTCTGAAGAAAATATAATCATTTTCACTTCCGAATTTCCAATTTTTTGGATAAAATAAATTTGACGTTTTTAAAAATTTATTTCTTGAACAACCCATCTAATATTATTGTGATGGATAAGGAGGAAATCAATCGAGTTGACGCCTCGGGATTTCTGAACATCATGAATGTCTTTCGAATGGCGAAGACGAACATTCTCCCGCTCAAGTTAACCCGATAGAAATGGTCTTCTCGAAGTAGAACTGTATTCTAAAAGTTAGTTTGAATATCGTTACAAACTCCTATTTTCAGCCCCTTCAGGAGTTTTTGCCCAAATCTTAGTATCCGACTGTTCCCCTGTGATTGGAGAATCAGCACGTCTACCCAAAAAGCATATAATTTGAACCTTTTTAGATATTTTAAATTTATTTTAAAAACTGGAAATATGGAAAGGAAAATGGTGTATATAATCTAATAAGAAAACTGACTCCGTCGTTTCAAATTTAATTTGAAAATCCTTTTTTGTTTACTTTTTGCAAGCGTCTAGATATCATAATGTGAATGACTTACAGGTATTATATTCCAGCAAGATAACTCATCTCCATATATATTCAATCAACACTCCAATTTCTCATAAAATAGAGATGCAATTACTCTAATTATACTCTCGCAGTCCTTCTTAAATGTAAATGAACATGTTTATTGAAAGCTCTCTCCTTAGTTTATATCAATCGAAGAAAGTATGAAAGAATCGAGGAGGTTTGTCAACCAATACAAAGTGTACGGATGTATATATCCTTGGAGTATATCCCGACATTTATCGAAAATATGCATCAAATAATTTTTAAATAAGTTCGACACGAAAGAATCAATATTTCTCATTAGATTATGTACTTTGTTTCAATGAATATATTTCGTCCATGTATAGCACGCGCGTGAACGGAATAAAAATGGCCAAATATGCTCATTTTTGTTAAAAAAAACTTTATTTTGTGTGCTGTGACGATATTTATACTTTAGAACAGGAGAAATTATACATATACAATAAATATCTGGAAAAGCGCAAAAGACACGCGTGCAGTCTTTCATATTTTGCCACCCCATTCCAAAAAAGTCTAAATTTTTAAATATATCATCGGTTTCCGATAGTCTAAGATGTTTTCAAATAGATTTCCCGGCTTCATGAGACAGTCTTTAGTCCTTTTATTTTATTTCAACCTCAAAACCGAAAGAATTAATGTATCCTTTTATAACTCGATAGTTACACATAGTTTGTCGAAAAAAATTTGCTTGATCGTGCATAAAACGATATAGATTTGATATATAAAATTTATTTCATTATTGACTTCGTTACATAAAAAGTATTGACTAAAAACCGTTCTTTCCTATCGTTTTTTCCCGTAGTGTATACCATACTACAGATCCCAATAGCTACATTCTTGAGTTGTTGACAACTCGATCAAGATTAATTGCAGGTGATGTACTCGTCTTCTCTCCTAACGAAAGACACATTTTGATTCAATCATATGGATGACCAGGAATACAAACGACATTTAAAAACGGTTCGGTTGTCTGGCAAAGTCAAAAAAGCCGAGAGAGATTTGACCAAATTTATCGTATATATGAATGATGATCCCGTTTTCGTTTATACACTGATAAATTGGGAGTCTCAATCTGACTTTCATAATCCCACGGATCAATCTCAAAACCATTTAATGGTTCTCTCAATGATCAACAAACTCAACCTCAACTGGCCAGACTGTCCTGAAATGTAAATGAATCACTTTCTATTACCTAAAAACCAAGTCGGTTCAGTTTTAATACTGAGAAATGGTTATCGTTTCCACGACAACTTCCAAAGTATAATGTCCTAACAACATCAAATGAGCCTCCTTCGACGATATGCTTATTCATAACGTCCCAGACCCCAATTCATTCCCACTCATCTGGTTTATACAACCAAAGAAAAGGAGCTCAGATAAATTGGCTGTCTGTCAACTAGCATCGGTTCATAGGATATTGATGGAACCGTTTCTTTTGCAACGAAACCCAAGATTATATTCTAAATAACCAAAGGTTCACCAGCAGGTTTGGTTCGGCAAGTATTTTCTTTTCTGACCAATCAAGCTAATTCATTCTATGTTGATGAAACCGGGCTCAGTTGCCATTCGAATCATGATGGCTTCTCAATTCAAACTTGGAAATCAATAAATGATTTTGTGGTTAACATACACCTGGAATACAGTTTCTGACACGTAATTGTGCGCACAAGATTCTTGGTACATTCAGGGTAAGTGTGGCTGGTGTGGTGTTAAATGAAACATGATCCACCCACGTTTCTCCAGAAGTAGTCACTGGTTTGATACTAGATATTCCTGGTACATGAATCAGTGATCCATAAACACTGAACAATGGTTCCCATGTAAACATTGAAGACATTCGTTACCGAATTCCGAGCTCTCACGATATTTTTGGTTTAACGAATTTTACAAAATTACATCCAAAACAAGAATGAAGTTCCACTCTGGTTTTATAAATACTACGATTCCATCATTTCAACATGGAAACTAACTTCATACAAGATGGTTCTTGTTACAAACAAATCTAGATCGTAAGGAGTAGTTACACAATCAATCTAAACCACTAGTCCAGGATCTCAAGCTGAACAATGCACAATCGTATTTTTGTGCTTTTGATAAAGGGGTTCGAGCTGAAAAATGGATGTCCGAACGTATTTATTGCTCCCCCAAATATTCATGGTTATTATTAACGATATTTTAACATATACGAACTATATTTGTCACAACTTTTCATAGATTAAATTACCGAGATCTTGCTCAATTAACAATGTCGAAGTAAACAGAAAGTATCACCCATAAGTTCCATACTATTGTTTATAATAACCTCAAATATTTTAGGTACGCAATAAACACGTTCGAATATCATATATGAATGCAAAACCCGGTGCTGGAATCGATGATTGAATTTAGAGGAGGAGATCTAAAGATACGTCTATTATCCTACGATAAGGGATTACAGTTTCAGATCACCTTCAAGAGTTAACATGGTTGAATATGTAACCTAACATATTCGATTCCATTTTATGCAGCTATAATTTTAATTTGCTATAAGGATAAATGTTTTATCGACTACGAAGATGCAGTTCGACCGTTTATCCATAGTCAATTAAATTAGAACCTTCATGTTATGTTCTTCAGCAGTTCGTGATTCCATATCATCATGATTTCTGTGATGTTTTTATCCAATTATCGTCAACCAAAAATGTGGTCTTCGAAACAAAAGGTTCTCGATAGTCTGAATAGTTTTCACAGCATAAATAAGCAACAACCACGAAGCACTCACTAAATGAACTGTTAAAAAGCACAAAACGGGATAATAAAAAAATGCAGCCCCTGCCCCCACACAAAATTCCAATAATAATCCATACATATGAACCAACATTATATGGAATCATATTCCCTATTCTCCAATACATTTGCCACGTGTTCATAAACGCAGTTGAAACCTGTGAAATTAAAGATAACCTGTGAAAACATTCTCTCACTGAGATCAAAGGTGTATCTAATGGGTTTGTTTTGAAAAAAAACTAGGCTCGCGGGTATACTTGAAGAAAGATTCATAAATGAGAGTGCTATGAATTTGAAACCGTACGGATTCAATTAATATCACTTTCGAACCCGTAAGTAATTAAATACACCATACTCATGGGTTTAAAATTGTCACACTGGACGTGTATTAGTTGTGCTCCCCATGTAATTTTTCTAATATCCGCGATATTGATGTCTGCCATGAGTCATAACTACCAAATGTTTGAACTCAAAATGACCCAGAAAACCCACGAACATTTAACCAAATAGGAATACACCCATCACCACGTGCTTTATTAAACTCGACTGAGAAACCAAAGGATATTCTGTGAAAATATGATCTATTGTGTTATCAAACCCTGGATAAATTGATGTCCAACACCATGGATCCGCGAAATATAGAGAAATAAAGCTTAAGGAAAAACGATATTATTAGGTTGAAATAGATGTGAGAAAAATTTAATTTAACTAACGAAACGATATCTTATGGCAATCAAAATTATCTATTTAAGATACGAAAAAACACATTTTTTAAAGTTATTTTGAATGTATCAAAAACTAGCACGCTTCTGCTCAAAAACCACAGAAATTGATAACTTGAATTGGAGCAGCCTTGTTTCTCAGGCTTTTAACCAATAACCATGATTTGTTACAAGTTACCAGCGTGTCAAATCAGCGAATTCCTGATTATTTGCACTAAAATGGAGCCCAATTCGATCATATGAATCGATACCTAACGAACAGCAAAAAATATTGGACGCGATATCTGATTTGAGATTATAGGTGGGGGAACCAAGAATTGACCCTGCCTACCAACCAAGTGTTCAGTACTGAGAGGTCACCCTAGTTAAAATCAAAAATACTGTGACGTACAATCGGCTTCTAAAGATTTAGGCCCACGAATCTAATACTCCCCAGTCGTTGAGTTCACATACTAACTATCGGCCTTATAGCAGTACTAGCTGAATAATCAAATCTGTAATTTTGCGATTCGATCCATACGACACCAAGAATCTATACGTACGGGCCATACCAGATCCAAAATCAATTACATAACATGAATGCTATAAACTACCAACAAGACTATTATGTTTTAACTTGAGTCTCATCAACTTCTCCTGTGATGATGATCATTGGTGTTTCAATTCTAGATAAATGATCGAGCCTACTTATATTTAGGGGAAAACCAAAAAATAACACCAACACCAGCAATGATCAAAAGAACTATGACCACTGCTGTTATAATCATCAATATCTTCGAAACCTTTTCCACCATCGTCACAATATCTACCCGGCTATTACGTTCCTTGAAACTAAGCTGAGCTTGATCATCAGAACTTACTGAGTCCTGGTCAGAATTTGAACGCACGGCCACAGTTCCACTGCTTGCATACATCATATCAACGATACAAATAGGCTCATTTGTTTTCAGTGATATTTGCCAGGTCACCTGTACTGATCTGTCGACCTGACATAGGGCACAGTATAGAAGTACGGGTATCAACATGTTCCGACAATGATCGTAAATAATTAGAGCTCCGTAACTTTAACCGATCGGAACTTGAGACGATTATTGTTTATTGTTGTGGGTGTAGAAATAATAATAAAACTACGAGCTGTCAAAATCGGCCATTTAACCAAGATATACTATCGACTACCTTTAACCACTATCAGATTAATGCTACTCTACACCTCATAGGTTATCCAAGATCCTTTATGACTCCACAGATTGTGAAATTTCATCCCTAAACAGCATCCATGGATCGCTATGCTCATCAACGATCGAATAACATTCAAACATCACAATATCGCTTCACACACCCAGATTATCTTGATTTCACAAGCTATTAGAGAATATCAAAATTGTTGATGATGATACACCAGAAGTGGGGTACCGAAAGATAAAGATTTAGTATATTTTTGGCTATTTTGCCGTCTCACAATAAACAAAATATGGGGTCACAGATCTAGTCTGTCATGACTCCATCCTATAGTTAAATCAAATGTGGGGTCGACTCAGGGATTTTGACAGGTTGTTTTACGTTTTCACTATCATTAATGCCCTTCGACTCAAATCTATAATTTGTTTTCTTCATTTTATAACCAAATTTCATAAGGTTGAACTACACCTTGGACGAGTACTGATTCATTGACCAAGGGTTGTGGTTACCAATTCACCCAACTCTCTTCACTACAATTAAAAGTGGATTAGGGGCTAAATCAAACCACGTTTTTTAATTAAACATTTAAACAGTGACGATAAAATGGTAGGGAACAAGCACGTGTTCAAAAATAGGAGTTAACTGTTTCCATATTTTTATACTCTAAGATAATAACTAAACCTAGCTAATTGTCAGTATTTTAGAATAGTTTACTCCAGGCGACATTTTAACTTATCGCTACATTCTATTTACCGGGTTTTGCCGTCAATATCTCGCATCAGAGCCGTCAATTTTACGCATCTTAACTCTCAACATTTTTTATTAAAGTTTTCAATATTAAGCATCTAAACCTTCAATACTTCAGATAACTAATTCCAGTAATGAACATATTTCATTCCATATAAAGTACGAAACTTTCAAAAATATGTTTTAGAAATAAACGAGAGGTTAATTTAGTGCGAAAAAAAATCAATTAGGTTCACAAAATATTTCGTAGTAATTAACAATCGCTAAAGAACCAATATTTGGAAGTACTTTGGTTACAGTCAACCCTAGAAAGCATTTGTCTGAAAAAATAGCAATAATCTGTCAACGAAGTTATTTCCAAATCCATTTTAGTATTTTGGGTTATAGATTCATTCACCAAGTATCGTTTTGAGTGGATAATTCTATTCTTTATTTATCCGTCTAAATGTTTGAAAGATTGGTTGTGCTAGAAAGAGAAATTAAACCCATCTCGTTAATGTAGAATCACTTCATATAATTACTTAGAATTAAAGAACACTAAAATATATGCAGCGGAACGCAATGTTCATGTTCCTATTCATATATTTCACGATAACTTTGTGTATAATCAGTTTTGCATCTTCTTAACCAAATCTAATTCTTGTATGATTCATTATAAAAAAAATTCTCTTCGCTGATTTTCTTACATGATATGCTGACCAACTTTCAACTCGTTTAATAATTTCAACATGTTAATCAAGAAAACTTTCATTTGATGTCAGATTTTTCAATAAAGTTTGAATGCGTAATTTGGAAGGAAAACCTTGTAATTTATTTTTCCTGCACTAAATTAACCTCTAGTGGATTACTTAAACATATTTTGAAAGTTTCGCAATTCATATGGAATGAAATATGTTCAATACTGCAATTCGATATCTGAATTATTGAAGGTTTAGATGCGTAATATTGAAAACTAAGATAAAAATATTGAGAGTTAAGATGCGCAAAATTGACGGCTAAGATACGAGATATTGACGGCAAAACCCGGTATCTGGCAGGATTTAAAACCGTTTCATCCAATTTTTAGACGATACTGGTGTAAGATTTGTAGTGAAGAGTCTAGATTTACAAGTGTTTTTATGAACGCTAAAGACTACAAAACAATAAGAAAACAATTGTGCTGTCATCTTCATTCCCACAGCTGTGGCTGAATGGCCTCTGTTGAATCTTGATGATATGCTCACGATTTGTTATTTTTAAATAACTTTCTTGAGGCAGAGTTCCTTAGAATAACCCAGAAACAGACTGAACTGATACGTTGGAATATGATCAATTTTCGAATAATTTATTATGCAAATTTTCATCGTTAGTGTATGAAACAAGCGCTATTACCACGATTCCTCCATTTTGAATTCACCAATTATGTGCCCTACATATTTACACACTGATCACTGACATGCGGTTCATAATATTGAAGTTACTGGTTCAATGTTCCAAGTTATTCCAGGATACAAATCACATCTTATAAACATGTGGCTTATTCGTTATCTCTAAAGGTAAAAAGCAAACACAGAAGCACTGAAATGTAAGATTCTCAGCCTTTTTAACCAGCGGTTTCCGATCGTTTATCTCTAGGATGAGACTTATACGCCCTGGTTGATGGTTAGTGTCCATATATTGATCAGTAGTATAATCAAAATACAAAACTCATATTCAAGCCTCAATCTCTTACACAGTTTTTTCCATATTTAGGACATATGATTTCGATATTTAAGGTGGATCTTAACTATATTTATGGCGTGACTCAAAAAACGCAATAAACATTCAAATTATTATCCATATAAGCGATAATATCGTTAAGAATAACCATAAATAAAGAAAAAGTCAGATTTATCCGCAATTCCAAGTTAGTATTTGTTCTCGGATAAACACATGTTTCAAAAGTAGGCCCATAAGGTGGATGAATCAATAGCGACCGATAAAAAAAAAGAAGGGGCTCTGGGATGGATAGAATTTCGAAGTAACCTCCAAATATAACACCGAATCACGTCATTTAAACCGTAAATTTTATGATAATAGGTTTATATCATTCGAATCGAGTATTTACGAAGCGAATATCCCCATTTAATAACCGATCCGTTCACAAAAATGTTCCGATATAAACTGAATATTGGTTAATAATTTAGGGTTTCCCGACAAATTTACTTACTGGTTCATCAGGTAATTACAAGTCGTACTTTTGTTTTACAAATGGGCTTGTTTTTTCAGAAAATTCAATTCGTTATATTTTTTTTTCGTAAATAAGGTACTGGGTTTTTGATAATATTCATAAACTTCGTAATTATGCAAAGTAATCGACCTCTGACCGTGTAGCCCATAAAACCTGAATATCGATTCAATGCTGATCTGTCACCACAGCCTACAAGCCAAAATTATTCTTCTAAAATCTCTCGCTGACCGAATTGTGGAGTGGTTTCGCTTAAGGTCCATTTAAACATCACAAATTCCCAGATTGCACCAACATAGCAGCTAACACTTCACGATCTACGTGCATGTGTGTCACAGCTGCATAGGAAGGAATAATTCATGATTTAAAATGATCGAATATAATGGGATTGTTTGACTCTATTCAGTGACCGAAGAATTTGTCGATTTCCAAATTTAAACATCGTGATCACAATATTCGACTCAGGTCCTAAAATATACGTACGATGTAACTTTCCATTTACCTTTGCATGGAAATCTGGAAAAGATAATTTCTCAACTAAACCACGTCAATGATCTAAAACGCTTCTCCTCACAATAAGAATATCCATTAACTCTGGGGATATAAAGGATCACTAATTTAGATCCACGCGGGAGCCAAAAAAATATGGGATATATAAACACCAGGAAGTGTGGTCTGCGTTAAAATACGCGTAGAATCCATCTCTTAAAAATTTGATAAATTCTAATTTTATATATAATTACGTCCTGTTGATATTCAACCGCGATTTTATGTCCAAAGACACTCTCTCTCGGGTTAATATGCGCACGTTTACATGTTATGATATCGGTCCTAAAATGAAAGCCAGTCGTGAAGTGGTTTTGAAAGTTACACGGATTGAAATGATGTCTTGTAAATTCAATTCAAATATCCATATGAAAAATTTGCAATCCACAGCCTAGATCCAATTAAACATAGTTCCTGTTTGATTAAAGCATCAAAGATTCGATCATTGGTGAACATTAACGACTTTATGCAATTAGTTATCAGCTCGAATTAGTTTACAGTAGTTAAACAGGTCTTTCTCAGTATTAGCCGTAGTAGTTCTTTTTAACTTTAGTCACAAATTTGGACACGATTAATCATTATCAGTTCAACCTTTTTCTTTGTAGTTCATCCTAAAATCGATTTCAGGTCTTAAAAAGGTGAATGGTATGTAATTCGACTATTGCATCCTCTATTTATATATAGCGCCAACTCCTTTGTGTACCTCAAAATGTGTTGGTTCATGGTGGAATCAGTTTATGGCGCAAAGACTGGACATCACATCACTTATGCTGAATATAAACACTGTAAAACTCTAATTGGCTTGGTTTCTAAATGATTTGCTGGATGAAACACACTTTTAAGGATAAACAAAGGGAAGCTTAGCTTGTAATACTCATCAAACCATGTTCATTTTCTTAGCTATAGACCATTCGAAACTTCTAACAGACAGGAAAAAGAATATTCGACTTATTGCTACAACTAAGCAACTACTTGTTTGTTCAATGGTTGACAAACCACTGGATGACGTCTCCAGCAGCTCTACTCTTTCATTATTTGTTATTAAATTTCGTCATCTGTGTGCAAATGAATGATTTTTATGTGTAACCAGAGGTTTAATTCCCCGACGAGGGTATTACAATTTTTTTTACAATAAAGGGTTTTAACCTTAAATGACACATTTTAGCTTAAGCATCAAATTTTCCTAACAAAAAATGCGTTGAGTTTTCCACCATAAATTTATTTTGTTTTTGTAGACAAGTATGGAAGTACGAGACAATCGTTCCATCATTCCAATAGTAATACGCCTCTAGGCTCTGCCCACTAGAACCTTGATACCTAGTCAGAATTAGCTATTTTGGAATTCTAAGGAACACGATGAGTGAATATCTTTATGCCCAAAACTGAACGAAATGTAATTTTTTTGTGATAAATAACTGCCACTTGATCTCTGATGATTGTCCAATTTTTACTATTAAAGAATTATAAAATATTACCAGTTGTCTAAATTTCAATTCAAATTAAACATGACATCTAAGGAATCAGTGGCAATTGTATCCAAATTGCATATCAATATATTTGGCCACATGACATCAAATTAAATATGCCAACTTATTAACGACATTAGAACTACATTATGTAGATTTTACTACTTAATCACACAATGTCATTTTTATTAGATCTGGTAGGATCCATCTCAGTCATAATTTTTGATATCTTAAAACGTATGTTTCAAAAAAAGGATACCATGCCATAATTTACGGGCTTCATTAAACCATATAACAAATTCTACAAGACATGTAACTGAGTCAAGATTATTCTATTAAAATTCACAGGATCAACCAATCGCGTTGTCGTTCTAGTCTTATTTTCAGATATTTAATTGGAATGAGATAAGAATGACAAGAACAGTGAAGCCAGATAGCGCAAGGCGTAAATACAAGAGAAACGTCTATCAGCAAATATAAATCGAAATCAGCACAGTTTCGACAAATATTTCCTTTAATAATATATCTCACCACGCGCCTAATACAATGAACTAATTTCTGGCGTTGCAGATGAACTGAGTCCATTACTAAAATTTCTCATTATAACTAACGACTGGAACATTAAAATAATTAAATATGAGAATCAGGGGAACATCGAGATCTTAAGCGGATTGATTGGTTAAAGATGCTTTTTCGTTTTCTTTGAGTTGTAACATTTTAAAATCAACAGATGGGTAGAACTAAGATAAAATGATATCAGTTTTTATTTCGATTACAAGATTGAAAAACGGTTTTAAGAAGTGATTGAACTATGGGTCAAAATTTTTTTATTAGAGTACGCCGCACCATTTCATCGGGATTAAAATTTGGATAAAATCAAATTTGAATATTTCAAAATATATCGTTATATGCTTTATTTCAGTTTTTCTTCATTCTTGCATATTTTGAAGGCCAATTTTAGTGTCTGAATAACATGAGTGTGTACCTGTTGTTTGAACGTCTTATACAGACATAGACAACCAAAGCAATCACGCAGGCACCCAAAACGACAGATAATACCACAATCCAGGCAGTAGACTTCTGTTCCGATGCATCTGTTGTTGTAGACTGATTCCCAGATGTTTGCTCAGTAGTCCCTGTAGTCAAAGTTGCACCAGAACTTGTAGGTTCAGCCCCAGTGGTAGCCGTTGAAGACGTTCGAATCACCGGGAGATTTACAGTCGCATTCGGCGCTCCACCCGAAGTTTCTAGATGAACACCAGTGGGACTCGTGGTTAATGTAGGCCCTACAGCAGCTGAGTTTCTTAGTTCCAGACATTGCCAGAAAATGCAAACGATTACCACACTCCACATTGTCAAAAAATATGTTCGTGAGCACGATTGGTGTTCGTGTTATATCTCTTACTTGCTGATTACCAAATGCCAATGATTGCATAACTTTCTGGTTAAATAGGACTACTTGTACAAAAAAGTCATCCGATTGCTGTTCTTTGAGAATTCTTCTCCTGCTCAGGGATCCACCTATTTAGTTTTGATAAGATAACCAATTAGCTAGCACCCTCATTTAAAAAACCGCTCAACTTTTGCTACTTGGATTGACTATATGTAAAATAAAGGATGATCGTTTGTCTAGTTAGTCAACCGTGAGATAAAACTAAGACAGTTCCTTAACTTGACTCTGATTATTTCTTTCGACATACTGTTTATCATAATCATTATCACAATAGCGCTCCAGATAAACGACCAGGCAATTGAACCCTTTTGGATATTAGGAACAGCCAGACAAAAGGAACCATTTCAAACCGATATAATTAAGCCATTGAATTTTAAGTTGAGGGTAGGATCTAGAGCATAAGTGATATCAAAATTTTAGATCACTTAAATCAGCACATATTTTCATATTAACCAGTACCTATGAAAGTGAGTGAAACCAGTAAATTTTATTTGTTTATACATAAATGCTAATCTTGGGTATGTTATTATGAGAAATGTGTGGCATGTCTGGCGAGTTCTTGATAAAAATCAAATATAAACAAAATTGAAGCAAAAAATTAATACTTTCGTAGAACTCTGTCAACTTGGCAATTTTTGAAAAACACAATTATTTCATCAACATTATTGAATGATATTAATTTCAGATATGAATAAATGTAGTCAAGCGTGCATAATATTTAAAACAAGTTTTCAATTCGTGACCAAAAAATAGAGGTTAAATTTACTTATTAATATGCTTGCAAACGTTTCTACTAATTATTAAAGGGTTAAACGTGAAAAATTAACTTAAGTGACATCTAAAATCTATGCTGAAACACATAGAAAATATGCCATTTATCTATTTTAATACAAAAAGTCTCTAAGTAGCAAATAATTATTTTGACGAAAACTCTCCCACCAAATATTTGTATCTTTAACTTATGATGACGTAACACTGTAATGGCGATTTTTAAATGCAATAAAAGTTAAAATCACTAAAATTCATGGCCGATATCATGTAAAAAATGATTATAACACGTTCTTAGCTCTGCTCGATTGTCTGATGGGGCGAGAATCATCGTCATTGCCAAACATTTTAACTGATCGTGCATGGAATCCAGTCTTGAAATCATTCGCTAATGTCTGAATTAAATTTTTAAAATCAACAAAAAACCTCATTGAAATATTCTAAGCGCTCTTATTTATCTGCACATCGATAATTTGCATCCAAATGTACTATCCTAATTTTTATCATCCTCCTTTAACAGTATGAAGCACATGAACCAGGCCAAGTTGGTCAATCTCTTCAAACTGTTTCTGATTAATTTGTCTATTCATGAATAAAGGAGAGGAACTTCACATCGGAATGCTATAGCTAAACAAACGGCAACTGTAGTCATTATATTATTGAGAATATCTTACAAGTAAAAGAACCTTCGCTCCTGGATTGAACATCAGGGCTTATTCTTTAAATGCATTAAAATTGACAGTTATGTATATGAACCGCTTGCTATGTAAAAAATTATATTCGGTGGAAACATTTATTTGCTTTTAATCTATTAATGTTCGAACATTATTAGCTGAGCCCAAGAACAAAGTTTAAAGCCTCATCGTGGGCTGTAATAATCTCGCGATGGCCAACAATTGACCTAAAATTTTCATGACTCAACATCTATCACAATATAATCCGGCTGACAACGCAGATGATATTAGTGTCTGGACCAACTCCACAACATACATCCAATCATTTGTTTTCACAAGGATATGCCTAACCAAAAATAAGGACTAAGATATAACTGCAAGAATGGTTCATGCTATCGTTGAAGATTTACGACCTGACAGTGGTATAGAGCAAAGGATTTGTAAAACTGATGGCAACTGTTCCACCGAACTATTCATCGCCAACAGCTGATGATTATACATACCAAGCAAAAAACGGTTACTCTGCTAATATGAAAACAGTAAAAATCATATTTCAATCCACTTAGTGTCCGGGTCTTACGTAGGATGAATTTAAATCATCGTTACGCCATGCTTATATCGGCCTAAAAGTTCATATAGTTGATTATACTTGTGGTTTGCAGACGCGTCTATATTATTGCATTGAGCCAGAAGTTGACCAAAAAACATTTAAAAAGTAAAATATTTCTTGGGCTTCTGAACATTGTTGGATAGTGGCATATTGCAGTGTCTATATCAAAGGGATTATACAGGAGTTTTTAAAAATGAACAAATTATAAGAAAAACGATTAAGGAAATTCCTAAATTACTACTGGTCTCAGGATGCTTTTCACATACAGTAAAAAGGTATGTTAATCAAGAGTTTAAAACGTGGATTCTATGTACCCCGAATGCAAAGGCCTGTTACGTCGTCGAACATTTTTCCCTTAGCTCGAAAGTCTGATCTGAACGTTTAGATTCTCAACAGTCTGTAAATAATCTTGAACGGGAAATATAATATATAATTTATAATTTTCCAACAAAATAAACACCAACATCTGGCTTGATAAAACGTCTAATTATGCTAAAAAACCGCAATCATACAGTTTTCATACAACTAAACAACTCAATATTCGTGATCTCGCGTTAACTGCTTAAGCCATTTTTTAGCTGACAGAGCTGCGTAATGCTCTTCAGCCTATGTTTGGCAATAAAAGGATAAACGGAGAGAATTGCTCCTTTTAGGCTTTCAAGAAGATGGAAAAACAATTGAGAAGGAAAGTTTTGGGGATCTCGAATTTTTTGAATTTTATACATATGCCGCTGCTGACCATAGTACTCATTACATCTAGGACAATCAAAGATATTTTTAGTCTCTACATTCTGGGATACCAGATAAAAAAACATCAACTCATCAAGGACGAAACAATGATACGTTATGGATTTTGAAAAGTATAACGTAACACGGTTTACTAAGTTATTTAAAACCACATAGATATGAACGCCCCAACAGTAGTAGGCAATTTTTTTTCGTCAACTAGATCTGGACCAAGCACAGAATTCACCTTAAGTCCTTATATTGAACCTTCATCAAAACGTTTTTAAAGGTGATAGATGTTTGTGATGTTATACACGATGCAGCGCAGGGGATGAAAACAAAACTCTCAGTTTCTGATGAAAATGACGTATAGAAATAACTTTCTGCTCAAATGATTGAGTATGATGCCTAGAATCTACGTTTTTAAAAACTGAAATTAACACGTAATCACTATAGCAAGATAGTCGTCGTTGTTAAAATGTTTATCTTCATACCAGAAACCAAAGTGCCATATGTGACATGGTTAAGAAATACCGAATCTTTTTTTTCGAAGTTTTGTGGTAATGTCGTTACCTGAATTTGTGAAGAAATACAATTTAGAATAAAACCATTGGATGTAGAGAATATTCATTTCTAAAAGTATCAAAAATTTTGTCAAACTGTTTATTTTATCACGGAACAAGTTATTTATTCCGTCATTAATTGCATTTTCCCCAGCCAGCGATATCTGTAAGTCTGAGTTATAGTTTTGTTGAGCGTCATTGTGATATTTATTGATGCTGTATATTAAAACGATGATAAGCTCTGTATGTTGCCTAAAGTTGCTGCTTAATAGGGTGTATCTATATGTACCGTTTTATATATAGAATGGGTGTATGATATCCGGTCATACGGCTAGTTAATATCAATAAAAAATCGCGCGAATCAGGAGACACCCACGGTAATCAAGAGCAAAACCAAAGGAGAACAGAAATCTACCGACCACTTACATCAGTATTAAAGATCTGCCTCACAACAATTTACTAACGTTGGATGAGTGATAAAGTAAGCATGTAACAATGAAAATTTGATAGAGATTTGAAAGCCTGGAAATAAAAAGAAAAATCCAAATAATGATGAAAAATGCCTGATGTTGATTTAAGAAACCGAAAGAATCCTCAATAAAGTCGATTAGTTATGTTGACATTAATTGTAAAATGAATAATTTCATTTCCTGCTTTGCCAGTCTACCAGACATTAACACATTCTGCTCTTAGAATCGATCTAAAGAATGTACCGGAGTGAAGTCGAAAAACTAGTTTTGTTGAGTTGAAGGGCCCGGAACCAGTTTATCGCTTTACAAAACCATATTAGCCATATGACGTCATATCGTGATTACAACATCCTAAAATAAGAATCAAGAATGTCATTAATTCTATCATCGATATCTATGTATTGGTAGCTGAATATATTAACTTTTGATTATTATAATTGCTATAAAAATCAATTATACCATTTATCGACCAAATATGTCTCAGGCTCACTCATAAGGAAGGTGTTTTACAACCAAAATGAATTCAAAAAAGGGGCATAAGGTTTCAAAAATTATTTTTAAATAAATTAAAAATGTACTCTTTATAACACACTGTAAGAAAAATGTGTTGATTCTGTGATCCATCCAGTGTATTCATTTTTGGTTATTTGCATTTTGCTGTGGAAATAGTTTGTTGCAAAGTTGGCATCCTGAATAGTCCAATATACTTTGTTGTCACCCTCCATTTCAAAATAAAAACAGCTCGATTCGATTGAGCCTTAGAGAAAAGAATGACACAAAACTATTTATTGAATATTTGATTCTATTACACGTCAGAGTCAGTTTGAACGATGAAAATACATTTATAATTAATTACAAAATCATTTGAGATTCTGGTTTTTTCAGATCCGAATTATTGATTGCTAACGGAAAAAAACGAATTTCTTTAACAAGCTCTTGTCCATTTTCAAGTAACCTAAAGGTTGTAATGTTTAGCATTCGATTTAATTATTAAAGAAAGATCCAGCATGTAATAGAGTCAAATGGCCAAGAGATAGTATATGTGCACCCTATTCTCCACGGCTGAGTGCACTCGGGCTGTTCGTCTCTTAAAGAAAGACGATTAAAAAGTCCAATTTGTCAATTTAAGATGCCAACTTTTTTCAATCATCTATTGCCACAACGTTAAGACAAATATCTCAATGATTTACAACAGATGGATCTGAGAATACTCCCGCTTTGCTTCACAAGCGTTACAAAGATAATATTTATTTTATTAAAATAGTACTTGAAATTTATTCCTCTTTTAAAAATAATTTATTTAAAAAAAAACGGTCTTTTGATTGAGCACTCAGGCACATTTTGCCAAGAAATGATGTACTAATTTTAGATATCCTGAACTGTCTACATTGATCAGGGTCCAAAAGAGGGCTCTTAGATTTTAGCTCTTAAAGATTCAAAAACCGAATCAAAACTTTGATCGTTACTGACGTGTCACAGTATCACTCTTAGTTTTGACTAAAAATACTGACTTTTCACCAGTATTAGTAGGAGTTTCCTCGTTATTTTATATTGATGTAACTAATGATATAATTTTCATAAAAAAGAGAACAATGAATAAAACAGAATACCGTCAAATGGTCAAATATAAAATGGTCAATTTTTGTAATACTTATCAATCATACCGATTTCTTCATGAAAATTTGCCAGAATTTGCATTTGAGGGCCACAATTTTTAAGACAACAGTAGATATTGTATGAGCAAATAAAAAGGACTTTTAAAAAACATCGTTTGTTTTCGTATCGCTAATAACATCGATATCCTTAACTCTCAAAAGACCTTGTTGAACCATATTTTGAAAATTTTCAATAAGACTTTATTTTAGAACTACCTAATATTTTTTTACGATGAATGACGGACAACATCTAATTTTCCTTGCGGAATGGCGGTTTAGTTTAAAAATTAATGGCTGGTTAAGAACCATCGTTGAGAAACTAGCCCAGTCACTCTTAATTGATATTTATGTGTTTAATATATTTTTTGACTCATGGCAGCTTTGATTTTATTTCCGAGCCTACAAAAACGAACATCAACCAGCCAGAACCCATGATTTATTAATGGAGAAACAAAATGAACTTATGTGTGACAATTAACATAAGCTTAGACTTGTAGTATGTAGGAGTCAGAACTTCAGGACATACGCGAGCAAAACCGGCCTTGTGCGTCGATCCAGAAATCAGATACTGAATTCATGAGAGGAACTAGAACTGAAAATTCTAATTAAGTATGTGCTTTAAATATTAGCTTAATGATGAACAAAGAAGCCCGATGAAATAGTGAAATGTTCAGTTATATGTAAATTCAAAACGATTTTAATGTTGCCCTGGGCCAATTTTACCCGCTAATTCATTATCCGAAACAGAGGAATCGATAAAACCTTTAATTCGGCTTAAAAAACATCTTGATTTTAAGGATTCAATAATTGTCAACAAATGCATAATAACATTCACATTAATTCATTTCAAAGAACAACTAAAAACACCCAAAACATGTAACATTAACGAAAATATTCAATAAACGTAAAGAATGAGGGCGGCCGAGGTGGTCACATCACACCTATTATATCGACTAGTCTATAGGTCTCTAAATAGTTTATTTTATTTATAATCAGTGGTTACTTTGTAAAGACATGCAAAGATACTTCTATGGTTTTTGCATGGTTTCAATTTTGTTCTTCTGCCTGTCTCAACGTGTATATGATGTTTGATGATTTCCCAGAAATGAGTTTTTATCCCAAAATATCATTTAATTAGAGAATTTCTCGGGTTGAGGCATATATTTCATTATTTTTTTTTCTTTGAAAGATGGTAAAATTGAACAGATCTTTTATTTGCGGCATAATATTGTTGGTCATTATTACCTTCTTGGTGGAATTATACACGTCGATATTTTTCACATAGCAAGATCTCTCAGTGAGTAAACGCTATCGCATAGGATCTGTGGCCTTCTAAGATTGCGTAAACGAATGGATTAGATAAATGATGAAAAGATACGGATTGTCGAACATCTCTGGATCTTTTTATCTGATGAGGATTATTAACAACGTAAATCATGAATGGTTTCTGAGTTTGTAATAAAGCTTAAATATTTATTAATAGAGTTTCATTAAGTCTAATAAATGACAAAACCTCTTTCTTAAAGCCGAGTAACATAAAACGCTTATTTTACTGAATTATTTTAAAAACTAACAAGACTCACAATAAAAGATCAATTTCTATAGGTAAAATACCTTACTATAAAATAAGCCGACGCAGGTTGCGACGTTGTATCCTATGAATAAAAATTAAGACCCACATTTTCATGTCATAAGAATCAGCCCATGGGTTTTTACCTAAGTTAAACTACGCTTCAAATAGATTCAGTGTTATACCCCTTCTGTTCTTTAAAAAATATGGAAAACAAATTTTAATCTTAACAATATAGAAACTAAAAATGGATTTCAAACAAAAGATAGAAATAATATTCATAATTATACCTTATTAACGATCGGCTAATTTGAAAGTTATCTTTTCAAGAAGTGGAGAAATCTTTCAAACCATACTGTTCCTGGGTTAAACAATTTAACACTAGCAAGTATCAACCATAAAAATGATATTAGATATAAATGAGGATGAGGTTCGAAGTGTATTGAAATAACTAATATCACACCATTGAAATCTAATCGTAACAGTTTCTTTTTTTCTTTTTAACAGTTATGGGACCATAACAGGATTTAGATCACTCGATACGCGTTTAAATAACCTTGATCGATGGCATGACCGGGTCAATTTCTCTGAATTCGCGATGGAAAATACCTCACGAATGATTTTCTGATGTGAGGTTCGTCAGAAGATTCAGTATTTTCCCCGTTCGAATTTCTTTCTTACACAACAATACAGTCTGTTACTTTAGTTATACGACAGAATAATCAACTGACTCTTCCTGATATTTCATAGCACAAACTAGACTATACTTTTGAGGATTGTTTGGAAAAATTGTGAGCACCTAATCTCAATAACGAGCCAACGTTAACTTTACAAAATCGACATTTTTGCAAATTCACATATAAATAAACATAAAAAAATTTGACTTAGCTTCGATATTATTAGCTAAAATTACTTGTTGGAATTGTCACTATACTTGCTTATAATATGTCAAAATACCACATCAAACATTTTTGGTTTTATTTCTAGACAAAAATTAAGGGAATTATACAATCATAAAACGAAAAATTTCGATTTACCAAAAAGTATATTTGACCCATGAGGTACAATAACCTTAATTCTATGACATTTTCATGAGTTTTTTAAACTGATTAATAAATACCTACCATCTGAATAGCATATATATTGGCTCAAAAAACACCCAGATGGAAAGAGAGATGATAATAGTGATTTTTGTATGCGAACCTCCGATTTGAATCCATATTACAAATCATTCATTCCTGATGACTGTGAAAACTTTACACAGAGCTACGAAATCTTTCCGAGCCGATCGTTGTTTGAACTTTCCCCTTATCTTTCGAAAAAGAATTTATTTTTGTATAAAAATATTAATTAATAGTAAATAAAATAGTCAAAAAGACTATTTCGACTTTTATTAGACAAATATATTCACTTTTTCAACATGGAGACTTTTGAAATAGCTGACATTTTTGAACATTTATCCAAACTAACTCAATCTTTCAATTGTTCCTTATTCGGAAAATCGTTATTTATACGATTTCTAAGGGTTTTAGTCAATTTTTTTCCCAAGTAGTTGCACTTGAGGTAACATCTTTTTCATTAAATGACATTCGAAAAATATGTTGGCTCAGTAATGATTCAAGCATTTTTCAAGCTGCGGCCAATACCCAAAGTTTTTGAAAATGTGTCGAGTCACATCGCAACACAACCACAAAAGTAGAATGTTTTTTTCAGGCTTTCAGATTTAAACCTATAAATCAGCCCTAAAATTGCAGCTATAATATGATTTGAAATAAGATTATTAACCATAAATATTAATTAAATTTTTAAAAGCGCAACAAATGTAATTGTTTAAAATTTTAACTGTTCTTAATAAACATGTTAGTTAGTTATGGTATCGTTTATCAATATCTGGGCACGAAGATGTCGCTCTTAATGTCATAAATGCAGCCAGGTTAAGGTAAATACATCTTGAGATTTAATTTTTCCAATTTCTGCCTTTCGCGAAAAACAACCAGAGAAATCTGTAATTTGAACTAGCATGACTATTGTATCTTTGGGGAAATAAACTAAAGTTTTAAAATTGTTTGACAGGCAGTATTCATCAAAATTTGAATATGTGGGCATCCTCAAGTGAAACAAGCAACTCTAGAAATTTATATCTCATTGTAAAGTTAAAATTCAAATAAAAATTTCATGTTGAAAGTAACTCAGTGATTGAATGAGCTTAGCTTAAAAAATGTGAAATATGGGTCAAAATTGTCCTCATATTTTGATAAGTAATTAAAGTATAAACTGAAAAACTCGTAAGATTTTCTATTTATAATATTACCCTGACAAGTTAAATGGTACTTGACACTCTAAGAAATTGTTCACGATTATTAAGTAACAATTATTTCTGTCTATATATTTTTTTCACATAGGCAATTCATTGATTTCGAAGCGAAATCGAATATATCGATTAATATGCGCCACGAAAAGCCACAGAAAATTCACTATTGATAGATATCAAACAACACAGAGAAACGGTGTTTGCCTTTTATTAATGACGGATAGAATCTGTCTGAATTCAAGTCTGTTGAACGATTCGATCAAATTTGGTTGACATGCCTCAAAACAACATCCATGAAATATCTCATTTTTAATGTCATGTGACATAGGTTTTTGATGGACGATACAATGCTATATCTTTAGTGCACGACTAAAAATAATTTCGAAAATATTAAAAATAAAGGTGTTTATTTATCTTAGCTACTATATTGTTTCTGTGCTCCTAACCTAATTCTATGAATTCTATTTTTTTTCTCAAAGAAACTCAAGAGTATCAAAAAGTATGCTTCCTTTGTGAACTAAAAACATCGATCCAAAATCTTGAAGTTTTTAATAACATTAAAATTATCGTTTATTTTATGATACAAACTGCCACGTGAATTGCGTCAAAAATGCTCAATTATTCATATACTGTTAATGATTATATTTTCAACTTTTACAAGATTCGCTTGTTTTTAATTCACGTAAATGACTATCTATTCAGCTAGCTTTGTGTATCAACGTAATACAGGTAGATCTGGTCAATTTCCAAGCATACTTTAACGTCAATTACTAAGATAGTTGTTGCGATTTTTATTTAACCTACATCTGTGAACTGTTTCTTCTACAGAATCAAATAAATCTACGCCATACGATGCAACAAAAATCAATAAGTATTTTCTTTAGCTTTTATGAAAATTACATTGTTATAAGTGATCTCTTTTCTTTATCTTTGGAATATCTCCTGTCGACGCATTGATTATTTGTGTATTGACCTATAAATACAAGGCTGTGAAGTGTATACGCATATTAAATTTTTTGTGTGAAAGAACTAAAAAATCAGTTTATAAAGTAAATTCGTTTGTTATCAGGGCATGGTGTAAACATTAACTCCAATTTCAATCTGTTTTGAATTGGCTCACACGATGTCTTCACCCATTCTCTTCTAAATAAGGGGATATTTTTTTGTATTATCGGTTGTTATGTTGATTAAAGGAATCTTCTTAAATGGAAAATCTAATTTACACCTTTTGTAATTCTATAAAGTCATATTCCTGTCTTTGCAGAATAGCGAAACTTAAAATTTTCCAGTAAAATGTTAAACGATTAAAACTTGAAAATACAGGGTTTTTAGGTCTATTTCGACTTTTGAAAGTTCAATTATGTACTTTCAGTTTTTAATTTTGTTTTTAGTTTTACAATTAAAATATCATGTTAACCTGATAAAAAACTGTCTTTTGCGTTGGAAAAAACCAGAATTTTTAGAAAGCCACCATGCGCTGAATTCGGTTTTGCGTTTTTTAACACATTTTTTAACATGGAGAATAAATGTAATAAAATCCCACCATGTGGGGCTGTTGTAATTTTCGGATAATTTTAAATATTAATTTGTGGATTTTTCAGAAATTACAAATTCACAAAACTCCGATTTCTTAAATGCGCAACACTACTTCAGAATGATGGAAGCGATGTTTGCCGTTGTGAGAATATCGAAGTCCCATATTTCGAATTGGGTTTTGGGTATTTTTCCTAGTTTTATTGGTTGGAAATTAGGTTCAGCAGGTTATTCTGTTAAGCTTGAACTGTCGGGAGTGAATTTCCGTTACTAGGGTGTGGCAAATTTTGTGAATATTCGGGAATGGTATATTTGGCTAATTTTAACTACTTTTTCATAAATCGAACAAAAGTATTGTTTCTCGTTTGGTTTAAAAACTAAATTGGTGCAAACTTTATTTTTAAGTGGAGCTTGTAATCACCGAAAAACCCGATATTTATAATTCCCCTAAAATTACAACAGCTCCTCTCTCATACAGTATGGTTTGTTTAAATTTATTTGCCATATCAAAAATGTGTCAAAAAAACACAATGCCAAATTCAGAAAATGGTGGCTTACAAAAAGTTCCATTTTTTCCAAAGAAAATATTTGGTTTTTCCCGGTTAAAATGAAATTCTAAATGCAAAAATAAACGAAATAAAATGATATGACGAATTGAAGTTAAAAAGCACCAAATAGTCCTGGAAACTTTGTGATTCCAAGTTTTAATCGATTTACATTTTACAGAAAGAAGTTTAAATTTAGATATATTTCAAAACCGGAATAGTGCGAAATTGAATTACAAAAGGTGCACGAACAAAACTTACCATCGCAGAGACTGTGAAGAGTTAACATACGACGACATACCGTCATTTTCATTTTAATTAGTAGACAACCCTTAGAAAAGGTAAATTTATAAACATTAACTTCTCTTATGAACGTGCCCATTGTATTTATTGCGAGTAAGAAACTACAAACCAAACCGATACTTAAGCTCTTACGAGGATTCAAACTTCGTTTTTGAAATTATTAAAACTTACTTTCTAGCCATGTACTGCATGCCGCTCAAGATTGGGGAGTCAACCGAAAATGACAACACAGATTAATATCTACATAAGCGGCCATGCGAAAATTTACTTAGGTACAAATGCATTCCCACAAACGTTTGCTACACTCTGAACCACTGGTCCCCAAGAATTTTTTGTCCCTTAATAGCGCATATTATAGTACTCAACAGGGGACGAGCACCATCTACTTTTATAGATAAATCTAAAGTTGGATTTTCTTAAAAATACACATAATGTACAGAAAAAAACTTATATGAAGGATTAAATTTGTTAAAGAAAACTAACATTTATATTTTAATGAAAATTACGAATAAATATTTTTCTCATGCCATTTCATTCGCAAATTGTTTGATAGCTGCGGAATAATTACGTAATTCTTGTTATAAAGAAATCAACAAGATTTCTTTCTATCAGTCGAGATATGTATTTTGTGTTTATGATAAATAACTATGAAATCAATGGTTAACACAAATATGTGGATTTTTTTTATTTTGTATGGCACACTTTTTAAAATCAAAACCTATTTCTGTCAATCATATTCTGAAAGATCCCATCTGATACGTGTGATTTAAAGACAATGTTGGTTTGAATATCAAAAATTTCTAACTCAACTTCTTCTGACCTAATTCGAAAAAGTCCTATTTAATTCGTGAAGCTATTCCTGTGACATTTACTTAACAAGTAAAAGAATTGACAAAAAATGACCATGGATTGAATGATTTTAAGCTGTTTAAATGGTTTTTCAAACTGGATTTTAAGTAATTAAAGACTGACAACAAATGCAGAAAATTAAATTTTCAGTGCCTTAAAAATTTTGTAATATTGGAAAATTAACAGGTTTCTTCATTTACAGATGTGATATCCATAAAACCAGTTTAAATTTTAATGAGATTACACATCCTATCTTCACAGTCAAATAATAGTTTTCCTCCCACGGCTAAAAAGTTTTAATGATTTAATTTGTCCATTTAATATGTTAACTTCGAATCCACCAGCTATGAAGAGTCTGTTAATTGTAAAAAGATTGATATTTCGAATTGAGATAATTTCTTCAATTGGATTGACAAATTTTGAGAGAGTTTTAAACTTACTTAACCAATGTCCTTCAGAATATTATACTTCTCCGGTTATTCAGAACTTGTCAATAGGTTAAAAAACGGTCGTGTAAAGGGGTTTCTCATATAAGGATCGCCATTACAGTAACTACCTTCATGAAGTCTAAAAATTTTAGAATATTATGCCTCAAAAATTCATTTTGTGTAATGCGATTGTATGATAAGTTAGGAAAAGATTTATCATTCATAAAAAGGGGGATAAATCCATTGATATTGTACCATCAATGGTTCTTGTTGACGACTTGTGAAAAGGCATATTCATAGAATCTCCATATGCAGAATATGTTGTTAATATCTTCGTCGATGGTTCGTACTTTCATTCATAATACTATTAATAGATGTTCTTTGACCCTTAAACCACCAAATCATTCTCATCATCACTGCTAAATATGATGTGTCTTTTTGTCTATGGACTCGTTAATTTGTATTCCAAACTATTTACACTTATCCAAATCAATTGTTAACTTGGTTTGATTGTCTTTTGTAATGTTATGTATTCTTCTTTGACGGTGTTTTCAGAAGGCTTTAAGTATTTTATTGTTGATCAAATGTCCCGTTTGTTGAAAAATTTCTTAAATAAGCAATTTTCACCAGTCAGAAACGATTTTTCTTCTTTCAGTGCATGTGAGAAATTTTCAGATGCAAAAGTGGCACTTTATATTTAACAACAGGCGTTTCAAAAACTGACTGTTCGACTCTCAGGTACGATTTTAGTTGATATATTTTCTTCTTTCTATATCAAGATTTAAATGGATAGATAATATTACATGTAGAATGATATGTCTGAAAGAGACGTTCAAAACAATGTTTTTTAGCAATAACTTAGCACAACAAGCAAACAAATTTATCTAAAATATTTTGGAAAAACATAGTATTGTTTAAAGCCAATAATTTAACAACGGATTCTGTTTTTTACTCATTTATGAGTAAGAATTTTCCAAATTAATTATTGAAAAATAAAGAGAACTTCAATTTTCTCTAAATAAAATAAAATTCCTGCTTAGTATTTTTCAAAATGGCCAAGCTATGTGGCCTGGTACACTCTTTAAACATGAACAAAGCAGAGATTGGTGCATTCCATACCTTTATCTATTTTGTGCGCGTTCATTGAGCAGAGAAATGTTGTATTAAGAAGAATTGATCTGGACCCTTTTGGATGTAAAATTAAAAGGTGCCCTACAATATGTTTACGTTATTTACAATAAAGATTAAAAAATACAATTTGTATAATAAATAATTTTTAAGTGTCTGAATAACAGCGGGCGCATGTACAATGGTCTATACGGCGCCACGGTGCCCGCAAGAGCAGAGTTAGGGACTATTGTTATATACAATACGAGAAGGTTGATTTGATTTGACGAAAGCTCCGATCGTTCACGAAAGATTTGATGGTTTCGCGAAATACTATCCAATAGTATCAGCTCTGTCCCAAATAATCTAAGACTGAATTTCTGGGAGTAATTCGAATTCCGCCAACCCATGATAATTATAATCAGATCAATGACCATCTTATGAAAATTGTTGATCCTAACAAGCACCAAAGAGCTGCCAGGTTACTTAATCGTATATAATTTTATTATCTAAGCCATCTGCTTATCTTCTTGAAGTGCGGTTTTTTGTTTGAGAGCATACATCGTTTGTGAAATTCGAGGAAATATTTAAAAGCATATTTTCACAGACTACAAATTACACAAGCTGCCTTCATGGGTTCGGAAATTTCTAGAGAATAAACTTATAAATTTTAGCAATTTCGTTATTAGAATCCCCTTTTTGATGATCTTAGGGCAGAATAAAGGAAAGTATCAACGCCTGCTCGACCACCTAAAATTAATGTCACCAAAGTGGTTTCTGGCCTCGACGAATAGTGATGATTTCACGAAAATATGGATCAAAAGCAAAGAAAGTACTTTAAACCCTTGAGTATTCCCCACAAAAAGCCGAGGAAAGTAAACTCGCAAAACTATCAAAAGAAGTTATCAAAGGGGTCCTCGTAGTACATAAATGAAAAAGTTTAAGAGATGATATTTACTAGATGTCTATATCGAGTTCAGTGTTAATTCATCTTTGAAAATGGACTATTTACATATGAAGTTTCCACCCAAACCCATTCTTGAGAGCCGAAAGTGTCTAAATAGCTGTTTGGAAAATAGTGGATGATCTTCTACATTTTTCTTTAATTTTGAAAAAATATCTCAAAACCGCACTGAAAACACCTACTCGGTATGTGACTTCTTAGTTTTATTAAAGCTTTAACTCCATTTTTAGATAATTTATTCCATATATTTGTCTTGGAATGCAATAAAATTTGCCTATTCTAACATTGAATACTCATTAAAGCAAGCACGGCCTATTGTTGGAGAAGGATACAACCGTTTAACAGCCAGCACTAAAGGTGGTTTTGTTATTAAATCTTTCAATTTTACAATATAGTTTTTTATACCAAAACTCAAACCAGAACAATAAAAATTGACCGAAATATGGAAAATGTGAATATGTAATTATCCGAGTATTCAATTAGTATGGGGGGGGGGGGGGGGATTCATGTTTGGCCTTACTCCTGGAGGAAACCTTATCTTTTTTAAATGTAAACTTTGTGCTCCGAATCCAAAAAATTTTTTAGACATTTTTAAATAAAACACCCCGAGATAAATATTTATTTCGGTTGAAGCCTATTAGTAAGGCCCTCTTAAGCCTAATATTAAGAGATAAAATTATAACCAAATGGAATAAAATTCTCAGCTCATTTAATTGTTTCCGACTAAAATATTTTTAACCAATATTATCGTGATTTTTTTATTTATATAAAATGACAAAAAACATCAAAAACAGCTTGCAATAAATATAAATAACTTCTCTTAAGCGCCGAGAAATCCTGCTCATCGATTAGAAGTATGTTTTTGACGTAACTCGAATTCAACAAAATGGTTACTCTGAACTTTTTCGATCACATTACGATCGTCGTTAAGCGAATTGGTCTTGTTTCATGGAGGGATTAGATATTCAGGGCATCCGGGTTCCCTCTATAGAATTCTTACTAGGCTCAGTTCAGGATCCCTGAAAGTGTTGCTGTGGTTAACGGTTAGGTGTGTATAAAATTCGTGGAGGTTGTGTTGACCGAAAAAAGCGGTCATTATAGACCCTGGAAGTATAGGTGCGTATTATTCCAAAAAATGTCGACTCGGTTCTATCAAAGACCTCTACTAAGAATAATTGACGTTCCTGAGTACCTTAGCACCTCCAAAAACCCTAGCCCCATTCACCAAATGTCCCTATAATATTTGTTTTTTCCCATTTTTGTTTCAACCATTTCTACGGCTACGCCATCTCTCCCTATTTGACTATGTAAGGTTTAATGAAATATAGAATAGATATCGCTGATCAACTAAAACCGTTATAAAAATTTTTTGCAGTGGGTGATCAGGGACTTGCAATGACCTGTATACATTTCTATTTGCTTATTATTTGAACCCGAGAGCCAAAAAGTATGTAAGCATCAGAAAGTCATTCTATGGCAATTTACATTGTTTTCTGCCAATTCTCCAACTCTTTGATGAAAGGCGGAAACTTGAAAAGCCACATTTTATATATATCTGTGGAAACACGAGTATACCAAATTCCACCTGATAATGGATGCTGTTTTCTTCGCAGACAAATAAAACCAAGAAATATGTAATGGGTTTATTCATAACAGAAACAAAAATCAGTTGGAATCGTTCTTATTTGCTTAAAATCATATATTAAGTTTTAAATTGTGGGTTTGGTTTTATTGAGCAATGAATTGGAAATTTTGAAATATCTAATAAATAAGCATGGCTTGACATTAATTTCTAATTGAATTAAAATTAAACCTGTAACAATTAACGTTAATCAGCTTGAATTAAAATATTAAGGTGGTCTATAATTGCCTTAATCCGATATTTCTCTGATGAGTTTAGATGTTGCGAAAGATTTCACGTATAAAAAAAACGGATGATAGGGAAGTCCGCCCTTATTTTCACAAAGGCTTACGAACATAGAAGAAATGTTTTCGTTACGTCAAACGAATTCACTCTTCTGCTGTCTGACAAAAATAATACAGATGCAGAAGAAATAACTCCCTGCTATAAGCATTGCTTCTAAAAATCTTGGAGGCAAAAACTGAAAAAAAATTGGATCCCTTGATTTAAGAATACAACGATCAGGCGAGTTTAAAATTACTTAACGATGTTCTACGTAATCAGGAAAATTTAAAAATTATAATTTTGTTCTGATTGTTAATAAATAAATCCTCTGCCTTTCAGAAACAGATCAGTTCGCAGTTTTTGAGATAATATGCAACAACTTTGATGTCCATCAACAACCTCTAGGGTATGAATTAACGCATTTAACCACAAAACGAGACAATCTGTTAAAGAAGTACTCAATCGTTGTAAAAAATAGACAACATAGAAGGGAAAAATTAGCTAGAACATGCACAGATGGTGTTCTAGGTTCGATGGAGAGAATCTGACTATTTGACAATATCAAGGTAGTTTCTAGATCGAACAATACTGAAGCATCAATGAATAATTCCTCAAGAATCTTGATGTGGCAAGGCACTAAATCTAAAACATGTCATTGATGTTCTTCATGGATATGTCAACAAAATCCGATACGATGCTCAAGACAAGCGAGAGCTGAGGCAGTTTCTATCTGATATTGACGAGGAATACGGTCAACTACTTCTACACTGTTCGGTCCTATTTCTATTAAAAATAAGGTTTCTGTCATGTTTTTGAAGAATTATAAATAGTATATATGTATTTATCTCTGAAACCAATGAACTGCCAATAGAACGGGAATACATACTGAATTCTGACTGTCTTAATAATAATTGAATTTATGGTAGACCTAACGTAAAATTTAAACTGTTAGAATGCGAGGCTTCATGATGGTAAAGATAAACGATTCACAAATTTGTTTGAATAAGTCCATGCGTTCAAAAAGAAACTGTTGGTTTATCAGAAAACTTACAGAAGGAACTTTGAGGCTTTTCCATTTCTGAAGGCACAAGTACTGTAAAAATCATTTGACGTTTTACAAGTTAAGGCTAAAAATGAGAAGTCTGATGGATGTCTTTGGTCGAAATTTAAAATATTTGAAAATGACAAGGAAAACATGGCCCTCTTTATAAATCCTTTTTTTTATTTAGTAGCTGCGATTTGAAAATTACATATGCCTTGAATAATAGGTCATTGATATGAAATGTAATTATGCACTGAGAAATTGATTTCTAGAACCCACCAATTTCATAAATTCTTGACCATTGGATATTCTAGAAACTACTATTCGTAAAGATGCCTCAACGCATGCGCCCGTTTTTCGATATGTGATTTTGTCATTTTGGTTCTATCAAAAAATTTGACCAGCCGTTTGTTGTGATGTGAGTTAAACATAACCATCTTCCAGACTCATAAACAGTATCCTCTAGGCGCTTTTGTCATTGTGAACTACATCAATTTGGCTGGACATTTAAAAACTAGAATCTGAGCTAATTTGACTGTTTATTTAGATGATTATAATATAATTACACAAGAGTTTTCCAAATTTTTTTGAAATTATGATTTACTATAGTGTTTTTAGGTCAATTAGGTTTTTTGCATTTCAATTTAGTGGGCGAAAAATTTAAGAGTATGATCGAAACAAAAAAGAACTAAGGATTTTTTTTAATTCTAGTAATTTCGTTGTTTTAGAGACAATCTCACCTAGGTTTTCGTGTAAGAGTAGTAACCATCGCAATTTCCTCGTGGTATCGTCGCTAGCCAGTGTGCCATACATTTGAATAACTAGCTCTCATTTTCGGTGGTACCACTTTTTACGTAACGTTTCCATTATGAAAAAGCTCCTCGATTGAGTTTAGGAAGTGTGAATAGGGCTGTAAATATAAAATTTCGTGACCTTTCCTGTGAAAACAATCCACAATTGATGAGGATTTGTGAAATCTAACATTTCCCTTGATGAAAACGCACCTTGTATTTGTTTGAGTATTTGATTTAACGTGTCGAAAAATGTTTCCAATATACACTAAAAAAACATTCTCATATATACGGTCAGTTGTTGATTTCTCTTTATACTACACCGTATGTTTTTACCAAAAAAAGCAGATATATTATTATGCGGTATGTTTGGTACTCTAGGAACCGCTGTAGGGCCTATTGGCAATCGATCCTTTTTTCCATTGTTTTAAATCAAAATAGACAGTGATGATTAGAATAGCGACATGAATATTTATTAGTAGATCCATAAATAATAAAAAAATTAAATAAGATTTCTTATTTTCGTTCATTTTTCGATTCTGTTTTTTCTTAAATTTTTCTTCCACCAAATTGAACTACATAAAAATTAAATCGAACAACAAACCCCGTATTGTTTTTGTATAATAAAATAGCAGCTATTAATAATGAGTTATTTTAAAATTCTAATTCGGACACTGAAAATTAAAAATTAGATTAATATACTCTACAAATCTAACAAGGCTGTTGCTTTCCCAACTTTCCACGACGGATTAATTTCTCTCGGTTTTTAATGCGTCTCAACCAATAATCTAATGTTCATGTAAATCATGTTTTTTCTTTTTATTTCACCTGTTATTATGTTGTAATACTCATTAAAAAGGCACATTTAAGATCCCCTTACTACTCTAACAATTTTAACATTAGTCTGATTGAATGCAAAAATCACACTCAACTTGATCAAATACTCCTTGTCTACCTCTTCGAGCTTCTCTTGCTTCGGTGTATATCGATTTGTTTTAACTTCCTCCATCTGTATGATTGGTGTCCAAGGTCTTCTTATACACGCCGGCTGTGAACCAATATATAAAATTTAGATCTGATGAATATTTTCCACGTTATCTGGAACCACACATGGTTAAGTTTAACGAGAGAGCTATTTATCATCGTTACAAACCCTCCCTGATTTCACAAATATCATCGAATTGAAAAGATATCACCATTTTAGTAGAATTTCGATGGCATCTTTATGTGATTGAATTACAACAATTCCCTATCCAAGGATATTAAATTTATTTAAACTTTTCTGATGAGCAATCCAAATTACATTCCCGATACCTATAGGTTTATATATTTAGGGGCATTCACCGTGTAATAGCAGCAGTGTAGAATTTATCAGAAATAGTTCGGCGTCGTTCATTATCCCTCTTATTTTTGATCTGGAGTGCCCCATTATGTCACTTACCCCCGGTTAACCATCCTAAATACTCTACAGTGATTTTCAATATCAAAAACTGTTTTCAAGAGCATATTACTTTATTCTAATGCAGTTCATTGATTAAAATAGCCAACCGCTATTACTTTGTAAGAATATTAATCTTATAAAAATTTTTCATGTGTCTTCTGTGGGTGATATTTGGCCAATTATAGGCATTTTTTAAAAGAGAGATTGCGCATGTATAAAAATAAATTAAAATTGCTCAGGTTCTTTTAAATTTCAATATTAGATATTAAACAGCATCATAGTGGACTTTCTAAATACTGTTCGATTTTTTAAACCACTAAACTGTTATAGTAATTAAAAAATGTGCGCATTTAGAAGGTAGTTCATATAAAATGATGCCATTCTGCTGCTAATTTCAATCTTACAATTCAGACGATTTGTCCCATTTATGTACTGACAAAATAGCCTTTAAAGTTAAATATATTAAAAACAAGGAAAATATTCTTCGCTACAGATAAAGAGATTTATGAGTTGAAATTCAGTTAATCTGCATCGTGTGCTAGAGATGTCATTAACGTGTCATGGATTAACTTGTTGATCCATGAACAACTCAACTATTTACGAAATAATTCTTAATGAACCATACTTAAAGCTTAGTCTCCGAATTCTTATCAAACATTTAGCTAATGACCGAAAGTACTGTATAAGATTAACAATGTAATTTTAACAAATTGAATCGAGAATTTTTTTATCACAGATTCGCTTTAAACGAAGGTGAACGAATAATTTTGAATGTGCTTTAATCATTATATTTTGTAAGTAGAAAAACATACTTAAGAATGTCACTAAATGTGGGATTTATTTTATTCTTGAACCATTCCGTTAAAGGTATAAACTCCTAAATATAATTTTTCTGGTTCAACCTGTGAATTTATCATATTCAGTGGAAGATTTTCAATTCTCATTAACTTATTCGTCATTATATCTTTTCGTTTGCTATTTTTTGAAATAAAATAACATTTTCTGTAAAAAGGCATAAATAAATTTGTCATTTTTTACGTGTTAATATTTGGCCAGTCGGTACAATGCGAGTATGTTAAAACCATCTAGTATTTTGAGTGTATATACTCTAAAGTTTATTAAAATCAAATACTTTGCTTTTCTGTCATTAGAATGGAAACCTCACAAACAATCCATCTCTAAGATCCCTATCTGTTTCATTTTTTAAATTCATTGCATCCTATTGCGACATATATTTTGTTTTTGATCCATTAGCGCTTACATATCTCTTTTTTTTATTCTGATGGGACGTATAGCCATATATTTGGTCTTTCTATATCTTGTATGAACGTTTGGTAATATCTTTTTATTCGAGACGCAATTCTGGTCATTAAAATATTTTTTTTATAACCAAGTTAAATGTATCCACCAAATATTGTGGACGAGAGAATTTACAAATAGGAATCTGACAGTATGAATGGGACAATTTTCTAACAATATCAAACATCCTTAGCAATAGTGTTTATAATTAAGTAGATTCCTGAAATGAATCAGTATTCTCTGCCCTTGAGTTTGTTTGGATATCGATTTAATATTTTTTTTCATATTTTAACTCGCTACATTATTCAATTTACTCACCAAATGTTACATATAATCTTAGAAAGCTCATGTTAAAATAATTTTTATATAACAGGACGTTTAAATTATTTATCTTCAAAGGCGGACGCAGACCAAAATTACTATGTTAAAAACTTCATAAAACTTAGTCTCTCTAGTCTTAATTCCAGTCTGATATGATGTCTAACTTCTTAATCTGTGAATTAAAAACAGGTACTTTGCAAACTTTTATTACAGTGTCATATTAACACTCATAAAAATCTAGTTAAATACTTCAAAGACGTTTAATATCGAAAAACGCTTTTTATTTACGCAACTAAAACTATAAGGACTGAAGCGCCTTGACATTTTACTATCAACTCAAGAATGCATTCACTTTCATCTGAAGCCCTAAGTGTCTGAAACATATGATCTGTCCAACAAATAACCCTTTGATATAAAATTGAATATCGAATCACGCCAGGAAAGTTTGGATACTGGGGTTTAGAATTTTGTAAAGATATTTCTTGCATAATTTTTTTTATAAGTTGTATCAAATTTGGCTGAACTCATGTCGTCAGCACCAACATGCATTTATCATTTCCAAACCAATTATCTGATAAGATTATCACAATTCATTTCCTTTAATTTTAAAAATCACTTCCGATATTAAATCATGGCCATCTCAGCATGATCTAAAAATCTCTAAATTTGAGATGATTGATGTTGATAGATGTGTATGTTGGGAAGTCGTGATAACTAAGTCTATGGTAGCGTGTATTGGTGGTTCAATATACAAAATTTAGATTGGCTGTTTTCAGGATAAGAATGAAAAATTTAACGACATCTCCTAACTAATTCTAGGAGTTTCTGTGAGAATAACATTTAAAAATATAACATTTACAACCGTTGTAGCCAAATAACGGGGGCATTATCATTTATTAATTGCAAAAAAAATTACCTCTTTTGAAAATAAAAGTATTAAACATATAACGAATGATCAAAATAATTTAAAAAATAAATGAAAATATGTTCTGATTGATGTGCCGAGGTGAAATTCACAAGAGAATTTATTCACAGTTTACAATCATAGTGTACTTTCCCTGCCTCCTTATTCGCTTTTCCTGAATCCGATTGAGGAAGCTTTCAGCAAAGGTTAAAGTAATCGTCAGGAGGTCGGAGCCAAAAAACTCAGAAAAGCTAATTAATTCCATTCAAGATTCATTCAATCAATTGACCCCGGAGGACTGTATGGGATATTTTAACCACATGAAGGCATACATTGACAGATGCCTCAACAAAGAAATGATTGATTATTAAATAATTTACATTTCAATTGTCTACATTAACCAATAAATTTTCTAATTCAGGGTTGGCTATTCTAATGATTTGAGAGCATTACTAAAAAGCGTTCATCATAAAGTTTCAATTCACCTGTGATATTTCTGGGAAAACGAATGCTGAAATGCATGTAATGAAAATTACCATATGAACATCTATTTGGACGGTCAAGAAAGTTTCTTGTTCAAAACCGATCTGAATTATTTTTTAAATAATTTCTGCGTTTTTGCATTATGAGGATGGGGACCTCATTTACTCGTTTGCCCACTTAATAAAATTATAAATTAAAAAATAATGGTCAGACTCATTTAGCCGTAAATAACGTAAGTCGTTTTCAGGTGCGCACTAATAAAGGCTAGGGATGCTCGAAAGTAAATGGGTTATGCTCGAAAGTAAATGAGTTATGCTCGAAAGTAAATACGTCATGCTCGATAATAAATGCGTCATGCTCGATAGTAAATGGGTCATGCTCGATAGTAAATGGATCATGCTCGAAAGTAAATGAAAACCCTGTATTTCGAAATGAGTGTCAAAAGATAGGATGGATGATTGGCGAGTTCATCCTCATCAACAACACAAATGGGACGCTTCTATATGTTGCATAAAAAAATCGCGGATGTTCTATTGGAGTTATCAATGGAACAGGAACGTATTCTTGCTATTTATAACAAGAGGTGAATGTACCAGATGTGAAAGAACATGAATGGACACCATTCAGTAGTGTAAAAAACGGAATGGGAATACCTTTGGTGCGAACGATGAACTTATGAAATATACGATCAGAGTGGATTACCACGTCGATGTCGAAGTATTCAATCAAAGATGCCAGAATTTCGAAAAAAAATGAGCTCATTCAAGGATGTTTTGAGATAATTAGGAGAAAAATTATAAAGCCATAGGCAATTGATAGATTTTACTTCAACATTATGATTAATTATGTTCCCACATTTTTTCAAATTAGCCAATCTTGCTGAATGAGCCCCGTTTAGTGTATTAAAAAAAATGAAGTGTGGCGAGTCCGGTTTTCCGAATCGGGTACATTCACCCTTCGGTCTAAATAACAAGTGTTCTTTCCGTTCTATTGATAAAACTGCATTACAACATTCTCGATTTTTGAATACTAATATACAAGCTCCCAGTTGTGTCGTTGATGAAAATCACGTTGCAATTTTCTTAACCGTATCTTTTGACATTCAATTGAAAAATGCGTTAGAACATTGTTATTCTTTACACAGCTGTCTGAATAACCAATGGTCCAGCTGATGAGACTTCCACCAATTAACCCCCTTTTATGAATATAAATGTGAATGTGAATCCCATATATTTAAAGTATGTGTAAATTATTTTAATCGTTTTGAATACCTTAGCTGAGGGGGTGCAATATATTTGAATAAATTTTTCTCTCTTCACGTTTGATATTCAGCGAGGATTTCAAATGATTCGTAATTGGATAAAAGTTTTCCATCTTTCACCTATACTTTCAATATATTAAGTTTCGTCCCTCACGATCTGAAGCTTCAAATGCTTAAGCCCTACTTCCACGCGGACCTTCATTAAATGGGTATTGAGCATCTTTGTACAAGAGTAATCGGTGTGGTCACCATCCCTTGTTAGTACTGTATTAAAGGTTTGTAAAATGGATTCTGGAATATTGACTACGTCTTTGTATGTAATTCGGAATAGACGGATAATATGGCTTCATGTATCTTTTCCACTTGATGAATTAACTGCACCGTTATTATCATTCGTGTTTGACATATTAATTATCCATTTTTGAAAAATATAACTTATTACATCAAGTGGGAGGCAAATAGTTCAAAATTATTAAAGTTTGAAAAATTGAAATAAAACACCAAATCGATCGAAACATTTGTTCTTATTGCCGAATAGAAATTAATAAATTTTCCCAATGTTTAAAGAGTAACCTAATTTTATTGAAATAAAATTACTCATTTGTCATTCGTATCTAAATTTGAATATGATTGGTTTGTGTCGTTTTGGTGTTTTATTACAATTATTTATTTTTATTGATTTTAAATGCCTTGCTTCCGAATTTCATTAAAATAGAATTTAATAATAGTATAAATAATAAGCAATAATTAAATGACAAGACCGGGTTGATGTCAAAAACAACCGAACAACAGGTATCAAACCGAATAAGATAACTTTCAAAATTCAGCTTGCAAATATTATATCCTAGATTATGGATGTCTGACACCAAGGATTTTCAATTTCGAATGATAATTTATATTCCCCTCAGTTAAAGATGTTACACACTCATTATACGTGCGTTCCATATGGAAAGACCCTTGAAGAGTTTATAGCTCTGAATCTTAAAGGGACCAAACTCGTAATATTGAAAATAAGTGTTGAAAGCATAACACATGTATCAAAATATTTTTAATGCAAAGTCCCCGATATCGTTGAAATGTGAACAGGGAACGATCTGTTCATATATATTGCTGACTCGATTGCTGATTGCCTTCAAATACTTCAAGTAAATGAAATGAATATTGAATACATGGGATACACTTTCTCGTTCTCGTGTCATCAGACAGCTTTGAATAATGGTACCGGCATCAGGTGGACGAATTTTTATTCAGCCGGCAATTTCGTTAACCTTTTGCGACGTGTTAGATAATGATAGTAGTTAGGATTCGCGACTTCATCCTTATGAACTACACAACTGGGAAGTTCCTATATGGTGCTCTTAGAGATCCAGAATGTTCTATCGGGGTAATCAAGGGGACAGGAACAAATACCTGACAAGTAAAAAAAATTGTGAATATACCAGATTTGGAAAACCGGTCTGGCCACCATTTTGTGGTCATAAAAACGAAATGGGACACATTCTTTGAGAATTGCGAACTTGATCAATACAGGACCACAGTTGATTGTAACGTCGGCGCCGAATCAATCAACCCAAGATGCCAGATTTTCGCAAAAATGGACTCATGCATGTATGCCGTGAGATCATTCTAAGCAAAATTATTTATGCCTCAGATGATCGATTGATTAAACTTCGGTTTCATGATCAACTATGTTCCTATATTTTTCAAGTTCGCTGTTCTCACCGAATGAGCCCTATTTTGGGTTAATGATCACTGAATTGAGGCCAGATGGGTTCTCAAATTTGGGTACATTCACAATTTTATCAAGGTAACAGGCATTTGTTCCTGGGTCATTGAGTTTACAAACAGAACATCCAGGATTTTTGAAAGCGCGATTTAAGAGAATCTCAGTTGTTCATTGATAAGGATCAATTCATGAATCCTTAAAATTATCCTTATACAGGCCCGTCGCAAAAGAAACAGGATTTAAAGAATCATTACATCCCTGGTCTAAATAATCCTTCGTCCAGATGTAGAGGGTTTCCATATTCAAGGCCGTTTGGTGGAGGAAACTGAGAAAGTAAATCCCATGTATTCAATGTACGTATAATTTAATTCAAGCATTTGAGGTTTATCAAAAATCCGTGAATGAATAAATAAGAATAGCTCCTGCTCCAGTTTCAAAGCTATTCGGGATTACAAATTCGATAGAATTCGAGAGCGGTTTAATATTTTAAATGTATTTTCAATATTCGAGGTTTGGACTCTCTACCACACGCAATCATAAACATATCACCATCTCTCTTCCATGTTAGACCCTCATTAACTGTGTGATTAAAATCATTAACTGACGAGAACTGGAATTTTCATCTGGCCTTGCTAGTCCTTGATGTCATGCCGACAGGATGAAGTACGTTACATTGTAAAGATCAACTTTTTAAGTTTTTTGATTTCTTTAGATATACGTGGTTTGGTTGTGGTTTGCGTCAATCCGGTTTGGTCATATGGGTGTGAAAGATTATTTCCCATTTCTACACATTAAGTTTGTTTATCAACAAAGTCCGAAGAACTTTGTTAGAAGATCAATAAATTCTAAATAATTTTTAAAAACACCAAAATGACATAAAAATTATTTCCAATTGTGAATACAATGCAAAAAAGCGTAATTTTATAAAAATAAAATTCTATGAAAATTTCGAAAATAGCCAACAATTTTTTATTTGAAATCGGCAACAAAACTAACTGTTATCCAATTCCGGATTTCAGATAAATTTTACAAATTGTCAAAAATTTGGGAAAATGCATATATCGAAAAAAAGTCGGTTAATGAATGAATGCACAAGTATAAAATTTAAACATTAAGAAAGGTCCCAGTAATTTTATAGTTTGGCAAAACATTTTAAGAACACCATTGTGGCTTATATATTATCCTTTAACGTTAAAAATCATCGTCTCAATTAATAAAGAATATAAAGTAAAAAACTCTTCGCTGGTAGAAACGACAACAATTAAAACTATGCGTATTGAAAACATCCTATTGGAGAATCTAACAAAATAATTTTGTAAGAAGTAGAGTTTTATCAAAGGAAACATCAAGTGAATATATTATAAAAACATCCGAGGATATTATGTTTAGCCGGATATATGGATTTAAGTTAACCTTAACATATTTGAGAGATGTTACCAATATTTTCAGATTGAGAATAATTAGTTTAAGATTAAAGAAAGTTTAAAAAAATGGGCAATCGAAACATTAATCATAGATTTTATTCACTTTTAGCTTGACACAAACGATGTGTTCCCTTCAGAAACACACTTAAACGTCTTGTTGAGTTAGCTACAGGCAATCTTATTCAGGTGAAGTGAGTAACGACCTGATGTTCAACTAAGAATGAAATTTCTTATATTCAAGACATGGATTTGATGTAGATAGATACTGGCTGTATGACAAATTATTAAAACTTTCACCAAAACAAAGAGATACAAACCGAATGTTTGTTCAGTGTTTACTTTTGGGTGGACACTATAATCTTTTAAACAAAACATCACACGAGGTTAATAACAAATTTTTGTTTTTTACAATGTCGAAATAATAATATCTTAAAAATTGGCCATGTTTACGGCCTTAAACACTGTTGATCAGAAAAGTGTTATCTTTTTAAAATTTTGATTGATTATGGGTGACAAGAGAATTAAAAATATGATCGCCATCACTTGGAAAATTTAATGACTATGGGTGTAATGTAGATTTACAATTAGAATAAATGATAAGGATCACTAATACAGTTTGTGTCAAGTGGGTACCGTTAAAATTTAAATTGCTCTCCTGATTGTTTCTCATAATAACGCAGTAAAGCAGGTACCAGGACAAACCTGATAATGATTTAAAGTTGTCAAAATTATAAACAAGGATAAATAAAAAATTTGTCGCGAGCTCATGTATAGGCTTTTTCTCATTTGAACGTCTTACCCATGGCCAATATTTTGAACTTAATATGTGGTGGTACTAAAGCGCATTCGGACTTGTGATGATTATATTATATTTATTCCAATGAATTTTTTCAGAGACAAAATTAATTGGCTAAACAATTATATTTTATGGTTCGATTCTGATTTGTATTTTTAGAGTAATGTGAGAGCTTTAACATTACGCCAAATATTATTAAAAACTGCAAAACCTTAAAAAGTCTTAATCAAAAGACTAATCGATGAATAATTTATAAAGGTGAGCTAAATCAGGAAATTTATCAGGCAATTTTAGGCCTATCATATTTAATGATGAGAATTATTGTAAATTTTACCAGAAATTATTCTTCAAAATGGCTGTCATTCAAGCCCAGTGTTTTTATTCATTTTCAATAACACAAAGAAAAACGTTGTGTAAATATTTTTTAATGCGTATGATACCCAAACGAGATTTATGATGCCGCAGGATGAACGTTTACAAAGGAAAAACCATTAGTTTCGTGACAGATATAACTTATGCCTACAATCGAACTCAAGTTTCACATATGAGTTGAAGGATCTTTACTTCAGTTTAAGGTTAATTAAGAGGTAGTGGTGCTCGAGATTGTGTATTTTCATTGCAAAAACCCTCCTAACTTCTTAGAGGATAACTTGGGAGACATGCAGTCGTTCAATTTTTCGTTGAAAACAAAATCCATATGGTGTTTGTAACTTATACCATATAAGCAAGATATTTGTGAAGCCGATAAAAAACCCCACTAATGAATTCAAAAGCTATTTATCTTACGGGTACGTTTCTGAATATTTCATCAGGATGTGGCGCAACGGATCAATTAAAATCGAAAAATCACATTTCTTAGTGAGTTTTATGTTATTGAGTAGATACACTAGGCAATAGACGAATGTGTTTAAAAGCCGAAAAACTTTTTTTTGAATTATACACCTCTCCGACTACATTATGGATAACTATCGATGTCCCAATAAAAAATTTGCTATACGATTATCTGGGTGATTATGACCAGAAGTTAAAATGACATAGTTTTACAGGAAACAGGGAAAAATGGCCGAGACTCCGTAAACTCACTCTGTAATCAAAATCGTTCAAAACAGGTATATGTTTTCTCTAAGGATATTTATGAAATCGGCCCAGTAAGGGTCACAAGTTCAAACCGCACCTCGCCAAAAGCACACTACATGGCTCCAGATACTTGGACAAATGCCCTTCAGATCATCAATTATAGATATTCTGTCACAACCAGTGACTTGCCGAAAGATCTTACCCGGCGCCTTTAAATGATTGAGAAATATACAAAATTTATGGATATATGCCAAAATAGATCAAAATCAGAGTTGGCAAAACGTAGTTGATCATTCTGGAAGAGATGTGTGAGTTCAATGGGACGAATTTCAAAATTTTCGAAACAGTTTCGAAGCTTGAAGGGTATTTGTAAATGAGGTATGAAATATATACACAAAAATAAAAGGCAAAAAAAGATCGTAACAAAAATGAGAGTACACTTACTTCGAAGACCGAATATATTGAGATATCCCGAGAGATACCGACATTTCTTTTGTTAAAATTAACGATCAAAAAATCAGTGTTAAATTTCAAATTTAATTAAGACGTAATATACCAGTATTTTTAAAAAATGGATTTCATCCAACCCAACGTCTTCTTAACGGAAAAAAATGAACAATATATGGTCGAGTGTTGATCATCCTACTCAGAAAAGATGCACGAGTATTTGGACAATAACGAACTAAATTCGAAGACTTATACATTTGATTAATTCGTTGATAATTTACTCATATTATATAAAGTCTACTGACAGTTAAATTCCATTATTCTGCCACTTAGTTAAGCTTTTGAGAATAGAAAGATTAATTGTAATTCTTTCAAATATCAATCACAAGAAATCCCTTTTCTTCATAAAATTTTCTAACTGACCAATTTATTTAAATTTAAGTTTTCTACACGATAACAAAAATCATTTACCATAAAAATTTCATAAAATTCTTAAAACATCCCTATTGTTAACCTTTTTAGGATGGGAAGAGTGAATTTGGGGAAATTCTAATTCTCAATAATTATTCTTTTGGGCATTTAGAATCACTTTATTTTGATCATCAAATAAGTCGGTTCTGTTTCAGGAGGCTACATCAAAATTTAATAACAGTCCAGATTCGTTCTATATAGTTTTATTCTCTCTTTTGAAAGCTTCTGAAAGTATCATGGTTGTTTTCTCTCAGACGTGTGCCATAATTTCACACACTCCGATACTCACTTAAGTAATCTGTTGTGATAATGGAAGCCGAAGTAAGCGGTTGCCTTTAGTTTATAAAAAAGTTTCTTCTCTTCGATCAGGACTACTACAAGAAATATTCGACTGCCTTAAATTAGTTATTGACCTACTATAATCCAAGCCTCTTAAACGATTTCCTTAATTATTCCTATTTACCCATTTTAGTTCCATCGAATATGGCATTTTCCCGATTTGCAATTATATTTAATCCAATAACTTAAATTTTGAAATTTGGCTTCAGTGGATTTGGAATGGCATTCAAATGTTTATTTTTTATTTCTCTATCATAAAGACAACCAAAATGTATCAGCATCAAAATTTTGTTATATTCTAAAGAACTTTTTTTAAATGTATTTTCAGAGATTGGCTGACGATATCTATACATATTTGGGCTATATTTACAATTTTTTAAACGAAAGCTGGGGTTTGAATTGCCACATTTAATACACATCCAAAATACGAGTCCCTCATTCAACCGAATTCGCGCATCCAATTTTTTTAATGGAAACAATGGAAAAATTAAAAATGATTTTCATGGTATAATCATAAAAATTTATTCCGCAATCTTTGGTTTTTAATTAATTTTTTAGATATAGTGTGAAATGTGGAGGTATTTTATTGTTCAATGGGAACAGGACTTAAATTTAATACTCTGGATCAAATGTAAGTTTTTGAGATTAAAATGTTGAGGGCACCACAATTTTTCAGATCCCTATCGACATTCTGAAAAGCTTTTTTTAGCTAAGGCATTCTTAAAAAATCAATTAATGTGCAATATTCTCATAGATTTGATAATTTTGGTTTTCAGCATGAACTATTTATAAATCTCATTCAACCTATATTTACTTGCGTTGTCAAATATTTTTAGATTTGAAAGGATTTCGACCATAAGGTTAGTATTTTACCTGTATTCTCAAAGAACTTGGTTTGGCATCGTTCTTTGCACATTAATTCGTGAGCCATTGCATAGAACATGAATTATAAAGTTCATCCATGACACTACAATGACTTCTCTGGTACAATTGCAGACTCACGAAATTTTAAAAGTATTTATCTATCTTCTGAGAGCCTATTTGGATATCTGTTGCGACAAAGGTAATATTTTTAAACACTAAAAATTCATACAACAGTATAATTCCGAGATCTACCGACGCATGCCTGACTTTTTTTCTGAATTGTACTATTGCTGATAACAAAGGAATTCTGCATACTTGCAAACATAAAATAAAAAGCGTAAAAGGAGAAATAAGAATGGTTAATGTGGTAATCAGTCAATGCGCACACTCTAGTTTCATTTATAAATAACGGAGGAACCTCTTTATAAGGGGATTTTAGATCGAAATTGATTTCTTGAATTTTTAACACCAAATAAATTCATAATAGATGCAGATCATGCTGAAGCTCAGAAATCTAAGTTTCGAAATATTTATTTACCTAATCGGAGGTGGGCGTGATTTATCAAATCGAATGGTTAACTTATCCAACAAAATCTCTGGATAAGGTGTATGTTCTTTTTATTGTAAGACAGGGGTTCTTAACCTGGGGGTCGCCAAAGAATTCTGAAAATGTGACGTATTTGTTTATTCAAACGTGTAATACATCTCATTAAACTAGTCTGCTCTGCTGGTTTTTAGAATAGTTATTCATAAATTAAATTTGAAATAAAGATATCGTTGCTAACTAAATCACTTAGTTTTCAAACATTTTAATTGTTTCAGCATAAATACATTAAATCATTAATACTACATCCTATTAAAAAGGTTGGTGATTTGTTAGTTCACTACAATACAGGATAACAAATAAAACAGGTATTAGTACGTAGAAAGGAATATTAATTAAAATATTGTGAAGAAACGAAAGTTATAATGAAGATTATTTAGTCTCGGATTCAATTTAGAAGTTAAATATAGAATTGAAACCCTCTATGCATAAATGTTGGAAAAGTTCTATCAGATGAATCAATTGAATCTAGCAAGCTTCCAAGCCATTTGGATATGCATCCGAACTTTTTGAACAAGGACCATACGTATTTTAGATAGACAGCTAATGATGTCTGGAAAATCGAACATGACGTTTGGGCAGTTGAAATAATCCAAGCATAGCTGCAGTTGTTTCATCTTATTTGGTGTCGAGCAGAATCGCCAAAGCTTTGAAATCACACACAATAGCTGATGAATCACTGTTGCCAACAGCCAAATATATTGTCCGAATCATGATTGGAGATGAATATGTAAATAAATTAAATGGCATGTACATATCCCTCGACACAGTACACAGGATAATAGCTGACATATCTGCAGATATTCTTGATTAAAAGATTCAGGAAATTAAATCCTCAACACTTTCAATATTTAGCATTCAGCTGAATGAATCCATAGACGTTGAAAATGGCTCACAATTATTGGTGTAAGAGAGGTATATACATGATAGTGTTTTGAAGACTAGTTTCTCTTATATAAACTTCTTGAAATAACTACCACGTCATGTGATATATATATGAAATCTTTCTTCGTTTCAAGAAATCCATATAATCCTCTGGGAAAATATCTGCGTTCTGTGCACAGATAATGCTACAAGAATGCTAGGATGTCAGCCTCGATTTCAAATTTTGATACAATGAATCCTCGAAAACCATTGGATCTCACTGTATGATTCCTCAACAAATACTATCAATGAAAACATGGCCACGTGAATTACAAACGTAATGATAAATGTGAGTAATTCCGTTAAATCAAATTCTTTGAACAGTCGAGTGTTTTCAAAAATTTGTAACGAGTATAATGCATCCAACAATGTTCGCTTTTTTTCATACATAATTGATACTGTCGTCAAGAGAAAAAGTTCTATAACGTGTTTCTGATATTCGTGAAGAATGGAAACTCTTTTTTAATCACAAGGAAAAACCACAGTACGAATGACTTGATAGCGAAGAAAGTGATTGTTCAGAAAATTAATTATCTGGTTTATATATTTGACATGTTGGTTGATATAAATGTATCACTATAACGACCAAAGGAAACATGTCTGCACTTATCAGAAAAGATCAAATAATTCAAAACAAACCTTCAACTTTTGCAAATAAAATTTGACCAAAATAAAACGAACATCCTACCAACCCTTTCTATGTTTAAGGCAGAGAATGAAGTTAAACTGATAAAATAAATAAAGAGAATTATCGTGGAAGAACATTTTTCCTTTATTGCAAACGAAATATCTTTATGTTTTCAAAATTTAATTGATACCCGTTTTGCAATAGCAAAAATTCGATTTACTGTGAGAGTTGAAGATGCTTCTAAGATATCACAGAAGGTGTTTATGGAAAACATTCATAGCGATGTATCCAAACCCGATTTCTCCTCCATTTCAATTTCACAACTCTGGATAAAGTGTTTGAAGTCTTAGTCAGTTTCATCTTAGCCGTTGTTAAGGATTCTTCTACCATTTCCACCCACGTATCTTTGCAAAACGGTATTTTCTGGCCTTTTGTTTATCAAGTCTAAATATAGTATTAAACTTGACGCGGAAGATGACGTTCGTTGTGATATTTCCCAAACAATCCTAAGAATTCAAGATATTATGAAACAACAACAAGATCAATCTTCGCAGTGATGTTAACTTGGTAGAACATATTGGTAAACGTCTTGAATCAACTATTACGTCATGTGATATATATGAAAAAGTTTGTTCATTTCTAGAAATTTATAAAATCTAATGGAAAAATATTTTTGGCTTATTCACAGATGGTAGTGTAAATATTCTATCGTAATCTCTGGATTTCAATGTTTGGTACAGAATGAATCCACTAAAACCATTTGAAATCACCGTATGATTTATCGACAAATAGTATCAACGAAATCACCGAGACAGGAATTACAAAACGTAATGATACATGTGATAAACTTTGTTTAATCAAAGTCTTTGCATAGTCGACTCTGCAAAAATTTGTAACAATTTTAATATACACAGCAATGTTCTGTTTTTTCACCATAAGTGAGATTGTCATCAAGAGGAAAAGTTCTAAAACTTGTTTTTGATCTTCGTCAAGAATTAAGACTATTTTTTAATCAGAAAGAAAAACGACAGTTATGATCACTTCATAGTGAAGAATGTAATGTAAATAAAATATCTCGTCTGGTTATATTTGCCATAAAAAATGACTTATATTTATCACTAAAAGGACCAGGTGTAACTTTTCTCGATTTATGCGAAAATAGATTGACAAGTTCACAATGAAAATTAATCTATGGCAAACAAAATTTGGCTAAAATAAAATTTAGTTGTAGTCAACATTATCTGAGTTTTATGAGAAAAAGGAAGTGGAGCCTGATCAACGAGATATAATTTTAATTATGCTTGAAGAACATTTTTACAGGCACGATGACTAAATATCATTTTTTTTCAAAATACAACTCATACCCGTTTCGCACTTGCAAGAAATCTGTTTACAGTAATTGTTGAAGATGTTCCTAAGATACCACAGGAAGTGTTTATTGAACTCATTAATAGCGATTTTACCAAAGCCGATTTCTCGTCAATTTAAATTTCACGATTCTGGATAAAGTGTTTGAAGTGTTATTCAGTTATATCTGAGCCCTATTTAAGGCTTCTTCTACAATTTTCACCCACATATCTTTGCGAAACGGGGTTTTCCGGCGTTTTATTTATCAAGTCTTAGTATAGTATTAGACTTGAAGCAGAAGATGCCGATCGTTATGATATTGCCAAAACAATCCCAAGAATTCCAGATCTTGTGAAATAACAACGAGATCAATCTACGCAGTGATGTTGACTTGGGAAAACACATTGGAAAAACTAAATTTTATCATTGTAGTTTACAATATTGTTCAGGAGCAGCTAAGGATTTAAAATTGTGAATAAATATACAGCATTAATAATGTGATTAGGCTACTTTGAAATATAAATAATTCATTTGATAGATATTAACGAGGCCGCGGCCCAAAAAAGTTGAGAACCGCTGGTTAGATCATAATTACACAACCAATAGCTATTGAGAATTTGTTTCCTTCCATAAAGTTTATGAATAGCCTCTTTCCGATTTGAGTATCTTAAGATAACTTGTGAACTGTAAAGAGATTGAAAATTTACCGTCGAACCTTTTATCAATTCCCATTCAGCAAATGGACGATGCTAATTCATTGTCGACATCAGGCATTCAATTATATATTTTAACTTGAACTGATATTATCGTTAAAATAGAGAAATATTTGGAAACATTATATGTATTTCATCTATATCAGATATAGAAATATCAACTAATTTGTTTCAATTGAATTCACATTTCGGTCTGTCATAGGTATATTTAAAATGTTTTTCACAAATTAATAAAATATTGAACACTTACATGGATTTGACTATAAAAGTCTGAATGTTATTTTTAAACTTAGAATAAGACTATGTCCCAATTCCGAGAACACTCTCAAAATTGGGGCGGCTTACGTTTTTCTCAGAATAATTTCAGAAGATAAACATAAAAATAAATTGTTTTTATTTTTGCTGTCATTTCCCAATGACTTATCATTTACAATTCGACTTTCTTTTATCGATATTGTATAACGGTGAAATTAGAGCCTATGTAATTTATTGTTTGTCCGTAGCTGCTAAATATCAACGAACGCGCAGTCAAACTAATTTAAATAAACATTCTTCGACTGCATTTTTAAATGTTTTCAATGTATTTAATTGGATAAAGCTTACTCTCAACTATTTAAGCTAGCCTTCACCTCCTCCCACCTCATTATATTAGTCAATATATCAAAAAAATCTTCACAAGTTAGCTTCGAATATGTCAACGATTTTCAAAGTATCAGATGTAGGTCGATCCACTACTGCCAATAATATGAGCAGAATTTACCAACAGATTTGCCCATAGCCGTTTGAGAATTTGTAAAAAGTTCTCTAATATTCGCATCATAATTCAGGGTGATAATCTGAGTAATGACCAATCTGATCACTATCCCAAAGTATCATATCGAAAAAAACTCCGTTGAAATCAATGGTTTAAAATCTCACATCTGTGGAGCTAGAATGTGTTGATAACAAAACAAGCGAAGTTTATCGATTGATATATTAAAGATTTAGATAAGGAATTTTTAACTTTATGTGAAGAATGAATCAGATATTTCAGTGAAGTTTGCTGAAATTACGATAAGATTAATACACTTATAGATAGATATGTTGCAGCATTCTCGATACCTTTTTTTGATAGTTTGAATTTTATGAAAACCTATTTGAATGGGCACCACAAAAAACCTTATTTTGCAGAATCCCAAGATTCATTGATGTTTGGAAGTTAAAATTAACTGTACATCCTTTGAGAACCGTATCTATATCTCCGTTATTGTTTATCGAAATTTTACAAGACGATACCGATGTAGTTCATAATCATAAATCTTTACCAAATTTTTAGAAATTAAGTTATTTTTATGCGTAAACGGTTAAATGGCATCCTTAATAATAAAAGATGTGTTAAATTATAATATATATTATTAAATAGATCTCGAATTGATTTTTTGGTTTTGTCGTAGATGAATAACATGATGTTCCTATACGGTTTTGTATACTAATACGCCAGTTGTATTTTGATTGCTAGAATCAACCGAGCAAAAATGTGAATTTTTTAAAGATACATAAAGTGTCTCGATGTGTCGGTTCAGTGTAAAGGATATTAATGGTACAATAATTTATACTACCATTCGAGTTTAATAGAATATATATAGTTTCGAAAGAACAATTTCAAATAGCTTTCTAATTTTTTTTATTTATAATCATATATGTTTACCTATATGGAATTTTTATATCATAAAATTATGATAGTTTAATTATGATTCCAAAGAGTGAAAAAGAACTGATAAATGTCTTAAGAATATCAATAGCATGGATCGTGATTTGTTATCTCAGATATTTTTGTCAGAGCAATTATTTAACATTTTCTTTTATTTTGAGTTCACTAATACTATTGTAAATCTGGAGAGCTTTCCTCGATTCTGATATTTGATGTTATGGTTATGTATTTCCAAACATAATTATTTCAGTCCATTGCTGTCATAATCGAAATATTTTTTGGATATTGTGAGGCTTGAAAAAACAATGCACGATTACACGAAATTAGGGTACAATAATTGCATTATATTTCTTGTACCTTTGAGTAGATTAGGAAAAGACGAACCGGCATTTATAAACTCATATAAAATATCTGTTGGCGGTAACTTTATTTTGGTTCAATAAACATTAAATAGATACCAGGGAAATATTTTCATGTCGTTAAAAAATTCTAAAACCTATAAAATTCGTCAGCGCCACATTATTGAGCGACCATCCGAGAGAACTTGCATTTTCACTTTACACTAGATCAAAGATGATTAATGAGAATGACTTCTCTTTTATACCAAAGAGATTGATATACTCAAAATAGACCACTGTGTTTGTATAATATACCCGAATAATACAAAAAACAATTTCATGAGATAATTGATGATTTTCGGTATATTTCGGTTTCTTGAAATACTCTCTTACATTTTTTTTGAGAAGTATCCAACCTTATCCATCTTATCTTTGTTATGGAAGAATAATAACCCAAAATTTTAACATTTGTTTGCAATAAAGGATGATAGCATTGAGTAATACGGCCACTGCGATATGAGATCAGATCATATACTCTTCGAAATTGATGCCGATTTTAAAATGATCAAGATATCCTCTCAGATAGGAACTCCACAATTTCCTTGGTATTTTAACCTGCTATAAATAAATTCTTAAATGACACAAATATGACGTAATATTTAACCACTATTTCTTATGTATTAATATATAGGATGTTAACTTTCGGTCTATAAATTAAATGAATTTAGTTTTTTAAATATTTGTCTGAATGGAACACGTTGTTTTTTTTATGTTTTATCGACTAATCTAAGCTAAAGGGATATGCAACAGTATTGAAAACTCATCAATTTCATCAGAATCGCACACAATCTTATAATTCGCATCGTTTGTTAAAATTTTTGTATAAATTAGAAGCACATACATTGCATATCTTACTGTCAAATAATAGCCATTATATGGCAGATGAGTAAGATTTGAATCTTGATTAACCTTTCTATGAAATTCATTGTAAGGATAAGAGTAGTTCCAGTCAATTTATGATATTCGATGATTTATAATTTGATTGATATCCAAATAATCATGTGCATTGTTTAAACAAGTATACAAACACCATTTTGATATGGTACAAATTAATTATTTTTATGTATAATCATAATTTTTAGAAACATACATAGGGTATTTTCATGAATGGTACCCCACAGTATAGGAGGTTTTATCAAATAAGTTCAAATATTTCTTGATTGTATACTCTTGGATAGTGATAAGTGGAGACACGTTAAATGACTTCTGAAACAAAGATTAAACTTGATCGCAACGTCAATAGAAATTTAAACATCGACCATTTAAATTAAGTCATTAAATTCGAGTTTGTGAAATGTTTCCATATTTAGGCGGTGTGAGATAACGAATATATGCAATGATCACGATGGTATGATTATGTTTGAAATGCTGTAATATTTTTTCTTTGTCATTTAGGATTTCCGTCAGTCAAAATTACGACGAATAAACAGTATTTTAACTCTAAAATAGAGGATGATTCGAATAATATTTTAATAATAAGTTTACAATAAATACAGTCGTTTGACGTTCTAAATGTTGACTTTTCCAGAGAAATGTGGAATCATTTTTACATTTATGGGAGCAGCACATAAACTTTTTTGACGAAACCCACATGTTTTTGGCGGCTGAAAATCATAGACCATTTTAAAACGCCTGCGCGAAGTCTAAACACTATTTATTGTTATTTTTATTTATTTCCGCTTACTATTTGGTATATTTTTGAATATGGTGTTTTGGCGGTATAAGTGTGGACTACCTGTAGAAATGTGTATACGGCTACCAATAAACATAAAATTTAATTTTTGACAAAAGTCATAATTTAGAGGGCTAGATACAATACCGCGAAATTAAAACGCTTGCGCGCACATATTACCTACATTGATGAGTTACGTTTATTTTACCATTTAAATGTTGATGACCTAAACATGTGTTTACTCTTACACATACTTGTGCCATGATAAAAATGATTTCAGAAAATAAATTACACATATAAAGTAATTATGATGCAATCTAATGAAAACCTAGTGTGTTTTATTAATCACATCCGAAGGAAAGAATTTTAATGCATCCTGAAAAGCTTAGATCATGTAAATATAAAAAGAGCAGCAGTCATATTTTTTGTATTTTCTGCCTATCAAAACGCAGCGCCATTATAATCCTGAAAGTAAATTTCGCCCAAATGCGCCACATCATAATAGGCTTTTGCTGCCTCTTGACTTGAGTGCTTGGAATACCTTCATTCATATTTAACTTTTGAAAGTCGTCTCCTTTGTCCCTAAGAGTCTTGATTTCGGCAACAACTTCATCCAAAGATCTGAGTAAACATGAGTAATACCTTGGAATTCCAGTGACAACTTCTCCCATTTGATTATATTGACTAGGCTGAATCTTAGGATTATAAATATAAACACTCAAACAGGATATTTTTCATTATGGATTTATATTTAAAAATATTCCAATGATAATCATCAAAGTATATAATTTGATGGTCTGAGAAACAATTATGTTTCCATTAAATCAGAATCAAAGTATTTTTCTTTGAGGACATAATCGTCGGTGTGTGAGAGTAAATATTTAAGATGTTGCGTGAGAATGGGAGGAAATATTCTTAAATTTATTTTGATAATATTCGCCGGGGAATATAAATGCCAAAATTGGGCGAAATATATTTTACTTATAATAATTATTTATACGACAAAATATTCATAATTCATTCTAATAAATATAAAACTTGAACCCGAATGTTGTTATACTCATTTATTACTTATCAAGATAAATAATCTTAGTTTTAACATATTTAAAAGATACGTATGCTAAATTCCCTCATCAACATCCAAAAGACAGATTTAAAATTTATACTTTATCCAAAATTAATTTAAAAAAATCACGAGTCTTTAAAGTTTCTGAATTTAAATTACAAGATTTAAGGTTATATCAAATGGAAGATCTTTCATTTTTGTTACATAATCACAAAATTTTACATTATATCCGTAAAAACTGAAATGAAAAAATTATACCACAATCCTTCAATTCAAAATAGATATATAAATAGTTGTTATCATTTTTGAATTCAATTATCGGAAGTGGCGTTTCTCACTAATTCTATCAAACGAAGGTCGGAATGGTCGATAATTTCATCAGGATGTTTCAGGTCTCGTGTATTATCAAATGATACAAATTCGTATATATCACTATTTCATTTCAATCTTTTTAAGAGAAGTAAATTCTATCTTTGTGGCTTCCATTTCTATGTTGCGAAATCCTATATATTTTGCAAAAATAATTTAATAGCCGCGAATGTTCTGTGAATTTTGCGCATGTATCAAGCTGGTTTACAGAAATTTAATAAGTTTTGATTCGAATATCTATCGTTCTCAAATCTTGTTTGATTTTTAGATCGCTCATTATACGCGTTTATACAATATAATTCTCTCATCTTAGGAAGGTTGACTTTGGCGTTGTTTCTTCATCTTTTGACTTTCTATTCAATCTATTATTATGTATTTGATTTTTTGATTAGTAATTAAGACGTAAACTACATATTCTACATTATAATTTTGAAAAATATCCTAATCAAAAGTTTAGGATCTTATAAGAATGATATTATGGAGAATGAATGTTTTCTGTTGAAGTTATGTTATATAAAGGTGTACTTACCCATGTGTGAAACCCCAGGTATGGAAACTGATTTTGTATTTTTCTGGTATGTGTTTAACATGTTTTTAATGTTAAAATGATCACCATAGTTTATTTAAAAGTACAGATTACCCAAAAAATCATTTATCGTGTAAAATAAATTCAAACAGAAAAAGGTGTTTCTAACCTAATAAAACTCATTAACAAAAGCAAAGGTAATCTCTTAAGGAGCATTCATAAATGAACAAAAAGTCATAATTAATACCCGGCATATTCATGATCATCAACTAGAGACTTTTGCGCATTCATTCATTTTTGACTTAAACCATCAAAATGTATCTGTAACTTCCTAGAATAGACCGTATATCATTCGAGAATATTTTAAGGAGTAAACTTTCTCTCATTCTGCTAAATTTTGGATTGAATTCTCGCATCTTAATAATGGACTATTGAGTTCAACATGTGTAAAAATAGAGAGAGAGGAACATTTTCGGCAGACATCTTAGTGATACAAATCTTGGACACACGATGAAACGAGTAGTAACACATAAGACGTACACAATCATCTATATGTACTAAAATATCTGAGACACTGAGTGTACCTGAACATATAGATATTATTTTCCTGTGTAATATTATACCTACCGTTTCAATTGGTTTGGAATCAGCTGAATCTTTAGAATTCAGGTGTATTTTATAAAACTAGGATATTTATACGTACTTCAGATCAGAAGATTTCCGAAAAAATTATGAAAATCATTCTGACAATTTGAAAAGAAAAAAAAATTCAAAGTTTAAAATATTCTTTTGATCCATAGTATAGGTACGATTAGCTAATTTCTTATACAGAAAGATGGAAAAAAAATTCACATTTACTTCCAGTGATACTATTACATTAATTTAAAAAAATTTAAGTTGTAATTATTAGTCATGCTATCTCATATTCATTGCGAATGGCATGTAACTGATGTAGTTAAAAACATACATTAAACGTCAATCCAAAAAATAATATGACCATAGATCTCTTTTATTACAATCACAAGAGCTCTAATAAAGTTTCAAGTTATCTTGAAAAATCCATGTAACTTAAGCTGCGAAGCTCAAATCGCATAACAGTGCGGATGTAATGAGAACAAACCAAATATAGGCGTAAAATTTCTTGAGAGCGACTCACAAATAGAGAACGCGTATATTATTCTGTTACTCTCTATCCTTAAGTTTCTGCCAGGCTTGATATGAGCCGATGGAAATAGTCCAATGGGTTGGGTTGTTAAACTTGATCAATTAGCATGTTTTTCATCATCTAACGGCATTTTTAGGATTCCTTCTACTGAAGGGTAGGTTTAATTTATATCCTTTTAATATTCCGCAGATGTTTCGTGAAAAAACTTTCTAACATGCAAAGAAAGGACTGCTGTCATAATCATCATCTTCTGGGAGTGTAGACATACCCTAAGTTTTTCCCTGTTTTAAATGATACACCTCTGTTCTTGAAAAGTTTTCCTTCCGAAAAATTTAAATATAATTTTTGACACCAAGGTAATTATAGACAATAATGTAAGACTCTTCTATGTATTTTAGATTTGATACTTACTCTCCTAACATGTGCCATTTATCGATATTAACATTCATACATTCATTATAATTAAACTATTTAACTCATGCATGGCTCGAAATTTTATTTGTTAAAATTCAAGCCCCCGTAAGAACCCAATTACCATATTTTTCATATAGTGTTTGTAAATACGTTATATAGAATTTTGTCAAATTTTGTATTTCTCTTTGGCTTGAATACTAGATTTGTTTGAATCAATGATATATAGATCTTTTTTTTTGACTCTTACCCATGTATTGCCATATTTTCGAAAATTATACAATAAAGGATTTATTTCCTAAATATTGAAGCAGATAAACATTTTTGCAAATTAAGAAAGATGATATAAACGGTGAAACAGAATATGAAATATTCGGTTCAGTGGAAATTCTTTACAGAGTAAGAGCTGGTATCAATAAACAAGATGAAATCAAAATCCTTGGCGAAATTGAGTGTGGTTATAACAATTAATAGGTTTCGGCACCATAAATCAAAGCATAGTGTTAATATAATGATACCATGTACTACAGATTTTAGAATGTGTTCAGAGAATTATAAGATCCATTGAAGCATTATTTCCACTCCATAGGTCTATAAAACCGTTACATTGTTCGATCATGTATGAATCATCTATAAAATTCATGTGCTACGTAAATATTTGTCACGAATAAAGCTGCACAAATAACAGACCTTTTGAATTATTTTTGATTAATATGAATACTTATTTTTTCATTGATTATGGAGAAAAAAATAACTGTTTAATGTTTCCAAATGCTGATATAACAATATACGAAAACAGATTTTTAAAAGTAGTTCAAAATCACACATATATTCCGAATCACATTTCACTTAATCTATGCATATATAAAATATATTTAACACAGGCAACTACCAACATTAGAATCATAAAATGAACTGCACAAGATAAACCTTTTTATAAATTAAATGATAGGAAACTAGACTTTATTTGATATCTGAAGAATAAACAACCTTTGGGACAAAAAGTATATGATTGAGTAACCCAGTGGCTGTGTTAGACGTATACGAATAACTTTCCCGATTAACATATTTATACACTTAATTGAGAATGGTACGTTAACATTAACCAAATATATCTATTTCGAAAGTTTTGACTTATAGAATCACAGAAATGTTCAGAAAAATCATTTCATAAAGAATAAAATAACAGGTTATCTAGGAAATAATCATGTAATAAAATTTTCCTGAAAGCTCTATTTTTTCAAATTGATTCTGTATTATCGCTATCGGGCGATAAATGATCATAATTGATGCTGAGATGTAAAATTTGTAGAATAAATCAATTTAGATCATCTATTGACCAACTTCATCTTTTATCCTTGCTTCACATACAAATAAAATAGAAACGAAATTATGCATAGTTTTACTTGATGAGACGAACGCGTTCATGGAACATATTTTTAAGGTAGTTATAGAGGAGATAATAACAATAAATTTCTCGTATTTCATTTTGAAAGGCGATAAATAATCCGATCATTAAAAAAAACGTGTAAACATCATTCTTTAGGGATAAAATAACATCAAAAATTTGCTTATTATATTTTCAATTAGCAGTAATGCTCATCAAAAATAATTTTACATAAGGAATGACTTAATGATCGAAAGATTACAATATACGTTCCAAATAAAAACAAATTCTTTTTTTTAAACAATGACGGGTTTGTACATTAAACATTCTCTGAATGGCATTTTTCGTTTTACTGAAGTTTCAAGTGAGGAAATGCCAAAAAATTTCATCTGATTTGTATGAATATATTTTTACAGTTTGGGAATCTGCCGAAGACAGCATTCTGTATAATTGTTCTATTGTTTGACAATTGGAAATTTCGCGTTTAAAAAAATAGTCGACTCATGAAATTACAAATTAGTTGATATTTTTTGGGATGAAATTACACGTGCTTTAATTTAATTATTGGTAATGAAAAAAAAGATTTTGTCATTTCGTTAATCAATTCCAAAAGCGATATCGAATAAACAACTATAAATGATTTTTGATTAAATTCTAATACTATTCATACTAGTAAGAAATAATCAAATATTTCGTACATAAATATTTTTATAGCCCTTATAAGAACAGATTTGAGGAGACATTGAAGTGGTTATTATTCAAAACTGAATATATCTCAATATCGACTTTTTAAAATTTAAAAATTTCACAAAAAATACTTAACGTTTATTGATGTTCTCTATTTTCATCCAATTGTATCATTTAATATTTGAATTACAGAACCAAAAATAATCGTATTTTAACTATGATTATGGTTTAGAAAAGCATTTTATCACTTCGTTGGAAATTCAGTTTGTCTCAAACATTTTTAACTAAATAGATTGCCTAAAAAATTTTTATTTAAAATAAAAAAATTGACTAAATATACTTTAAAATTCAACAAATTCATCCACCATTCATTTCTATTGACACCAGCCTTATCTTTTATATCAAGTTTAAAATCAACGGTCTAGTTGAAATTGAAAAAATGATTTTGAATCATGGCCCTATACGAAATGATCACGAAATCGCGAATTATCCTTCGAGAATTATTGAAATCAGCTGATATTTTATTCGAGTCTTTTAAAAACAAAAGTTCATAATCCTAGTAAAAGAAGTGCAAGGATTGATGATTTCCCAATACTACTTTACAGATAACACATTCATATTAGAAATACTAATATGGCAAATTTATGATATTAAATACAACAAACTAGTCATGGCACGTAAATTAAATTTGACCGCGATGATCGCGTCGCTTAAAAAATTTGTGATCAGTGTTATTATTAATTATTTAACCTGTATTAGGATATATATTCACCCCTAAAACGACCAAATTAAATAATTTTCATGAAATTTAAATGAATCCCAAGAATCAAGAGCAAATATTGATAGTATACTATCAATTATGAGAATTCTTGTGAATGTTCTGTTATTAGTCATACGCAATGTGAAGTAGGCTTTGAAAGCAGTGCACACAATTTCGGCAAATATCTATGATTTAGAGATCAGGAGTTACCATAGCCCTTATATATATGATTGAATTTAACACGTTGAATTCGTCGGAACTAACTTACGCCCACAGATAACCATTTTAAGAACTTTCAACGCTTTTGATTTATTGTTACTGAATTCAATTGGTTCAAATGTGGTCATAGCACAAACGTGAGGTATATTGTGTTGACGTCTTAACTCATCAGCTAGATTGTATAATTCGTCTCTCTTTTCGACATCTCGCC
>JWZT01000046.1:180086-199085 GCA_000827895.1 Thelohanellus kitauei
GAGAATATTTGATGATCCAAATATCCGACTGGGATTCGGTTCTTGCTTAATGAAAAACATACCACAGAAATGGTGGGGACTAGATCAGCGGGTGCATCAATATATTTATAGTCTTCTTCAGGTTCGGATCCTAGCACTACACAAGTTGTTGCATATAAAACAAATAAGACTGTGAGAAAACGATGTGAGATCATTGAAAAATGGATATATGCCTCTAGTTTGAATTTCGATATCAAGCAATTAAGATTATACGCCCGAAATGATTTCAATAATTATATATATTATTTTAATTTTTTGATGATTTTTGTAAAATAGAATTAATTAGCAGTTTGTTCCATAAAACAATAAATAATCATATCGTTATTTGTGTGAACAAATATAAACTGTTACAAAAATTATGACATAAATTTTAAAATTAACATCCCATCAATCAAGAGTCATATAATGACATTGAAATGACGCTTCAGCTTCGATTCGTCATATTGGGTGTATAAATACCTACACAGTGGCGTCAGTTAATAAACCGCAAAAGTGTGCCGTATTTCACACTCTTCTTGTACCTGACATTCCAAATGCATTCTGCTTCATTAATTTGAGAGTATATTTCCATTGATAGAATTTCAATACCTTTGACTAATAATGATTCACGTCATCATTCAAGCATGTATTTTTTTGCGAGAAATCCCGAAAAAGCAAATAGCAGTCGCTCTAAGAGTTTTAGAATAACTATGTTAAACACGTTTATGATATAAATTTTAAAGAAATACTACTTTTAAGGGCTGAGATAATATGATTCAATGATCGATCATCGTTTAATTCTTCTAAATACTTTAATAATCGTTGGCTTCATTTTAAAACTTGAACTAATTTCGGTAATTATTTTGTACAATGTGCTATCTTCTCTAGGTTCTCTGCCATGCCAAGCGTAAATATATTCATAATTAGGGATAATTTACTAATAACAGTAGATAAAAAAAATGTCACAAATAAGTGATAACATTTATCTTCTAATATCGACGATCTAAGGTTGTATGTATAAATCAGCGCGCTAGATGATATAATTTCACGATTTCACATTTATATAAAGTTAGAAGCGCTGTATGAGAAGTAAATTCTTTGTGCCATATTATTGCTAGTTATACAGTGACAATTTAGGTAATTATTTCTCATTTATCAAAAAATTTAAAAGATAATACGCTATAATTCAACGATAATTTTTTAATGCTAATCACTGCAACTAATAGAATTGTTTGGATATTGAACGCCTACTTTTATCTATTTCAAAGGAACTAGCTTAAAAATATTCAATTAACATCAAATAAATCTTCATATATACTAAATAGCAATATGGAAAAACAAACGACAAATATTAATTCTGAAATTGTATGTTTTGATTAATACATATAATGTGTAGTAGTTGACATTATATTTAATGCAGACATCAAAATACATCTTTATATTTGTTATGCGCATGCTATATAAACTGGTATAATATTCACTATGCATTACTCTTAATATATTTGTCCGAATAGATGATCCAGGAGATATATTATGAAAGTGAGAAATTGTCAAGTACATAATCTAAAGTTTGAAATAATTTTTTTCGTGTTTGTGAAACAATATTGCTACAAATCTTGCTATATAGTGTAAATTAATATCTTGAGTCCAAAATCCATCAGACGTTTATATTATTTCATCACATTAATCATTTTAATTTATATTTTTAAGTGACATACGTCCGAAAAAACAGTACATTGCTAATTTAAAATTATCTATGTATTTTGAGCTATAAGAATGTAAATATGTCTTAACTTTATTTTCCTTTTGTTAAACCATCAAATACTTCATTTTAAAATTAAATTAACTTTCGATACTTTCTGACATCTTTAATATTCTGCATGAAAAATGATCGCGTAAAGAAATATCACAGGATTTTTAATGGTGATTCATATAATATCAGGACTATCATATGATGAACATAATGTACTATATCTTATCGATTCTCATAAATAGACTTCGAAATTACCATCTCTCATTTACAAATCAGTCCACAGAAATGCTTTTTCTTTAATGAAGTACAGTGTATACAAGAGTGGTCAATATTCATTACGCTTGTTACCAACATTTATCTTATTCGTTGGGGGAAATATTCAATTCCGATCTTCATTTGTCATATTCAGAAGCTGTAAATAATAAACCAGACTGAATTAAGAAATTACAGAGTTTAAGCTGTTTACCATATAATGAATATCAAAATATTTGTTGTTTTCCCATAAATGAACCCTTTACATCTTTAGATTACATAACCAGCAAATGATAACACGTAGCAATACATTTATTTGTGATACATCTGATTTTTCCATAAATTGTTAATTGTTATTAAACTATAATATTTTCTAATTATAGGCATCTCTCATAAAAACCATATCTTTTACGGACGACATTTCTCCGAGGGAACTCAACGAATTAATTAAATCGTAAAAAAAAGTTGAGTATTATGCATTTTAGTAAGTTTCAAATATTAATTACCAAAAAAACATTATCTTATCATCGATTTATATTTCCATGTGTTATACTAAAATTTTTAAAATATAGATTGAAGTGATGGCTTTTCTCGATCAAGAATTAATGCAAGCCCAATTATACATATTAAAAGTAATACAATATATTTTACATTCATCATCACTTCAACAACGATCTCAAACAAAGAAATCTCTATATTATAGGTGGGCAACATCCGGCCCGCGAAGAATTTTCGAAAATATATTGTAATATGGCTTATGACAATCTCCTTACATAATTTTTGACTCTTTTCTGATTTCACTGGTCAAATTCAGTGGATAAAGACTATTTTCTAAATATAAATTACTCTTTATCATCGTTGCTTTGTCTTAAATTTAAAATATACAAATAGAATTTTTCCATGAGTGTTGCCAATATACGTAAAATTGATAGAGAGCATCGCATATTTAACAAAGAGTGGATGCCCAAGTACTTTGTTTCAGAATTCGAAAAGAAAGCAGTATGTCTACTGTGCTGTGAAAGTGTTTCCTTGTTGGATTAGTACAACAATATCTGCCATTATGTGACAAAACATGTAAACTACGCCCATATATTATCAGCAAAATCACGACAACCAAGAGCAAAATATTTGAACCGAAAGCTCGTAAAGCAGAAGGATTTCCTGAGAAAAGATAAAATACAACATGTATCGGCTACTCGTTCCAGTTTGTAGTCATACAACCTTGTTAAACACAGCAAGATCTAACGTGATGATGTATTTGTCAAGATTGCATGTCGACGGGGAAGATAAAGTCCGTCGAGTACACAGAACAATGTTTGAATAAGTCATTTTGTAATGAAGAATGTTAGCTTAACACATTGAAACAATTAGTTAAGATGCTACCTCGCCGCTGAAAATGCGTGTACTCTTATTTGAGATCTTGTTCTGGGCTTTGAATGAAAGCACTAACATCGATGACTCTGCATACTCGCTGATCTTTCTAAGAGGAATTTCAGAAAACAGAAATTATCCCAAAAATCCTGTCAATGGAATCAATGAAATATTCTATCACAAGAGAAGGTATTTTCGAATTTATTGAAAATGCCTTTTATATTAATGTAATAAAATATCAGAAAATGGCGAATATTATCACAGATGGTTCCCCATCCTTGGCAGCAAAATATTTTGCCTTTTGAAGAGATTTGGTGACCCCGTTAAAGAGATTGATTTCAACAAGCAAGTCATACTTTTACCTGATTTAAAAAGCCTAATAGTTTATTTAAAGGTGTGCTTGACATGAAACAGGTTACGGACCCACTTATGAAAGTTGTGAATTTTATCAAGGAAAACGAGTTAAAATCATAAAAAGTTTATAAGCTTTATTAAAGATTGCGGTTCGGATCTACATTGATGTTGTCTATCATACAGTTGTATGGTGGTTGAGTTAGTGAAAAGTTATGAGATGTGTTTTTGACGTGACAACTTAAATTTTAATATTTTTGAAGATGAAAGCAAAAATACACAATATCCGCGACTCAGAGAAACACAGTGGCTCTTAGATCAGCGTTTGCATTTGATCTCTTTGTACATATGAATGAGTGTTTAACCCAAAACTTAAAGGGAATGGCATTTTTGCTCACGAAATTCGCTAAACAGGTCGGGCATTCAAGTAGAAGCTGAAATTCTTTTCTAGACAACTCAGCCTTCATATCATAACACACTTTCAAACACTCGAAAAATATGGCACCTAAGATTGAATCGACAAAGAAGTACACAAATATGATATCTCAATTTGACAATGAATGTACTCTTAGTTTTGGGGACATCTAAAATATTTTGCTGCGTTTAACATGCAATAAGCCTTTAAAACTGATTTTGAAAAAGCACCGGGTGCTCTACAACCTGAACTGATTAATCTGCAATGTGACTCTACCCAATAGAAAAAATCCAATGTGAAAATCTTGGAAATTTTAACTGTAACTCAATGATTACAAGTATATCAACTTTATAACGATGGCCATGAAACTACTTGCTCTTTTCGGCTCACCATACTTCTATACAACCATTATCGACCATGAACACTAACAAGACCAAGCTACATTCGATTATTCCTTATTTTCAATCATTGTTGAGAACCTTATAGTCTAAACATGCAGCTAGAGTACGAAAAACATGTTTATAACTTCTATCTAACACAAAACTTTTCAAAAACTTCAGATTTTATCAGAGTAAATAACGTTTAATTACTTAGATACATTTTTTGATCTATATATTAAAACATTACATTTAATACAATTTATTCATTACAAGATTTTTGGATTAATAATAATTAAGGCGTTAATCTATTAATCCGGCCCGCCTCTGGAGATGTTTCCCACCACTGGTATAGGAGTATTTCACAAATAGGTTCAAATACTTCTTGATTGTATACTTCTGTATAGTAATAAGTATGACACGTGATATGATTTGTGATATGATTTATAAACAAAGATTCAAATGGACTGCATCGTCAAAAGAAATTTATACTTCGACCATTTATACTAAGTAAAAAAAAAGCGATTTTGTGAAAATTTTACCTATTTAAGACGTTAAACGAAGAATATATGCAATAATCACGATGGTATTAAGTTTGAAATGTTATTATACTTTTTCTTCCTCATTTAGGATTCATACAAGCTAAAATTGGGATGAATAGATAGTATATAAACTCTAATTGTGGATTATTGGAAAAGAATTTTCATAATAATTATACGATATATACTGTAGATAATATACCAAACGGAGACACTACAATCAAGAATAATTTTGATCTATTTTATTTAAAGTTTCGTGATTTGTAAGGCTATGTCGCTCTTATTATGAAAAATTATTTGATTGTCGTAAGGGACTGCATATATAAAATTTGGCATTAACGTAATCAGGTAATTTGAAAATCCTCATCAATTATTGCTTGTAAGGGCTACTTGTAGATTATAAAATTTCAGCATGTTAAAAAAATATTAAATATTTAAAATGGAGCTGCCCATTAAAAGACAATACATTAGAAAATGATGCTGATTAGCTACGCTAAATCATGATGATAAATACAAATAACTTCGAACAGAATAATAAATTTTATGATAAACACGGGCTTTTTAAATCATATGTCAGTCATTCTCCATATGCTAACTGAAAAAGTTTTTGATACACGTCAACGCATTTCCTACATAAATCTATGTTATCTATTCGGATTTACCTACTCTCTTTATATTGCGATCAAATATCCTAGGTCGGGCAACTTCGAACTTATTCCAATTCAAAAATACCTTTTTAAGTTCTTTTTCCGCCTTTTGTTTATCCTCTGCGTATTCACTCAATTCGATTGACGTCATAGCACAAGCGTGATATTTATTGTATTGACGTCTTAATTCATCACCTTTGTTGTAAAATTCTTCTCTTTTTTCAGAATCACCCAAATCATTATCACAGATGTAACCATACTCAAAACACCACAAAATAGCACGATCTATTTTTCCCTTTTAATAATCAAATAATTACCATCTTTAGCATAACATTTATCATTCTCACGTAACAATCGATAGCACCGCTAGAATTTGTTTTCAGATAAGAGAGGGCTGATTTATGGTAAAAATACGCAGCGCCATTATAATCCTGAAAGTAAATTTCGCCCAAATGCGCCACATCATAATAGGCTTTTGCTGCTTCTTGACTTGAGTGCTTGGAATACCTTCATTCATATTTAACTTTTGAAATTCGTCTCCTTTGTCCCTAAGAGTCTTGATTTCGGCAACAACTTCATCCAACGATCTGAGAAAATATGAGTAATACCTTGGCTTTCCCGTCACAACTTCTCCCATTTGGTTATATTGACTAGGCTTAATGTTAGGATTATAAATATAAACACTCAAACAGGATATTTTTTCATTATGGATTGATGTCAAAAAATATACCACCGGTAATAATCAGATTATCCAATCTGATAGTCTGAGAACCAATCATGTATCCATAAAATCAGAGAGTCCAGGAATGGTTATTGAGTACAGAATCTTCTAAAAATGAAAAAAATTATTTAAGATGTTGCATAAGAGTTGATTGAAATATCCTTAAATTGGTTTTGATAATATTCGGCAATGAATATAAATGAAATATTTTGTGAAATATATTTATACTTAAAATAATTTTTTATACGACAAAATCGTCATAATTCATCCTAATAAATATATTACTTGAACCCGAAAGTTTCGATACTCATTCATTACTAATCTAGATAAATAATCTTAGTTTTAACATCTTTAAAAGATACCCTAGCTAAATTCCTTCATTAGCATCCAATATAACAGATTTATAAGTTCTATTTTTTTTCAACAATTGATTTAAAAACCTGACGAGTCTTTGAAATTTCTGAATTTTAATTACAGGATTGAGAGTTATCTCAAATGGCAAATCTTTCATTTTTATAAGCAACTGTAATATTTGTCACACAAACTCAAAATGTTACATCATATTCGAATACACCTAAAAATAAATAATTATTGCAAAATTCTTCAATTGAAAAAACATATAATGAGTTTTTATCATGCTTGAATTCAATTATCTGACGTGGCGTTTCTCAATAATTCTATCCAACGAGGGTCTAAATGATCAAAAGATTCATCAGGATGTTTCAGGTCTCGCGTATTATCAAATTATAAAAAATACTATACATCACTATTTCATTTAAATCTTTTTAAGAGAAGTAAATTCTACCTTTTAGCCTTCTATTGTATATGTTGCGAAATCATATTTATTTTGCAAAAATAATTTAATAGCAGCGAATGCCATGTGAATTAAGCGGCATGTATCATGGCGGTTTCCAGAACTTTAATAAGTTTAGATTGGAATTTCTATCATTCTCAAATCTTCTATTAGCTACAGATCGCTGATTTTTGTGTTTATACAAAATAATTCACTCATTTAACGAAAATTGATTTTGGCGCATGTTATGGATTCTTAGCTTTTATTTTCAATCTATTATTATGTATTTGATTATTCGATGAGGAATTGATACGTTAACTACATATTCTAAATTATAATTTTGAAATATCCTATACCCAAATTTACGATCTAATAAGGATGATATTATGGAGAATGAATGTTTTCTGCTGTAGTGGTTTTATATAAAGGTGTACTTACCCATGTGTGAAACCCCAGGTATGCAAACAGATCTATTATTTTTCTGGTATGAGTACAAATTGTGTTTTGAATGTTGAAATGACTCATCATACTTTATTTCAAAGTACAGGGTCATCAAGAAAAATCATTCATCTTTGAAATATATTCAAACAGAAAAGGTGTTTCTAACCGAATTATATCTAATTAACACAAGAAAAGGTAAACTCTTGAGAGAATTTGAAAATTGAATAAAAAAGAATAATCGATATTCAGCGTATTCATGTTTATCAACTAGATGCCTTTTCGTGTGCTTTGACTTTCGATTCAACCCATCAGCATGAATCTAGAACTTCCTAGAATTAACCGTTTTATAGTTCGAAAATATTTTATGGAGTAAACTTGCTCTCATTCTGCTAAATATTGGATTGAATTCTCGCATCGGAATAAGGGACTATTGAGTTCAAAATGTGTAAAAATAGAGTGACAGGAATATTTTTCTCTAACATCTGAGTGATATAACGTTTAGACACCTGATGAAACGAATAGTAACACATTAACACGTACACAATCATCTCGACGCATTAAAATATCAAAGACACTGAGTTTACATGAACATATAGATATTATTGCTTATGTAATATTATACATACCGTTTCAATTGTTTTGAAACGGCTAAATGCTTAAAATTAAAACATATATAATAAAACTTTGAAATTTGTTTGCACTTCAGATTAGATTTCTGGAACAAATATAAAAATTGTTCTGGCAATTTTACAACGAAAACAAATTTAAAGTTTAAATTATTCTTTTTATCCATAATATAGATACGACTAGCTCCTTTTTAATAGGAAAGAGTGGCATAGAGTTAACCTATACATGTATTTAGTATATTAAATTAATTTAAAATAATTTAATTTGAAACTATTAGTCATGGTATCTTATTCATTGCCAATGTCAGGTTACTGATTTCGTTATAAACATAGATAAAACTTCAATCAAATAATAAATATTACCAAATGCCCCCTTTGTTCAAATCGCCAGAAATATAATACAGGTTTAAGTTATCTTGATAAATCAAAGCAATTTAATCGGAGAAAGCTCAAATCGCCACACAGTGCGGATTTAATGATATCATACAAAATAAACGCTAATAATTTCTAGAGAGCGATCAACCAAAAGAGAATGTGTATATTATTCTTAGTTTACTTTCTTTACTTAAGTTTCTGCAAGCCTTGATATAAGCCTTTAGAAGTATTCGAATGGCTTGCGTCGCTAAGCTTGATAAATTAGCATTTTTTTCATCATCTAACATCATGCTTTGAATTCCTTCTTTTTGGAGGTTGGGTCTATTTATATCCTTTTAATATTCTGCAGGTGTCTTGTGCACAGACTTTATAAAATGCAAAGAAAGGACAGTTGACATAATCATATCCTAGGAGTTTTACCATATCTTAAGTTTGTCCAGATTTTCCATGATATACCTCTGTTCTTGAAGGTTTTCCTTCTGAAAAATGTAAAGATCATTTTTGACAACAATGTAATTATAGGAAATAATGTAAGACTTGTCTGTGTATTCTCGATTTGATACTTACTCTCCTGATATGTGCCATTTATCGACATTAACATTCATTACAATTAAATTATTTTTTGCATACTATGCTCGAAATTTTATTTGTTAAAATTCTAGCTTGGGAAGAAATCTATGTCCATATTTTTTCATATAGTTTTTCTAACTATCTCCTCAGGGGTTTTATCTAATTTTTTTTAATCTTTAGCTTGAATAATAGATTTTTTTAAATCCATGATATATAGATCTACTATTTGATTCCAACCAATATAATGCCATGTTTTCGAAAATTATAAAATATCGGAAACTTTTTCTTAAATATTGAAGCAGATAAATATTTTTGAAAATTAAGAAAGATGATAGAAACGCGAAACAACATATGAGATACATGGTTAAGTTGAAAATATTTACAAATCAGACGTGATCTCAATATGCAAGATGAACTCAAAATAATTGGCGAAATATGTGGTTATTACAATTAATAGATAATCACACCATAAATCAAAGCTAAAATGTTAATCCAATGATACCATGTACTACAGATTTTAGAATGTGTTCAGAGAATTATAAGATCCATGGAAGCATTATTTCCACGCCATAGGTTAATAAAACCGTTACATTATTGGATCATGTATGAATCAACTATAAAATTCATGTGCTACGTAAATATTTGTCACGAATAAAGCTGCACAAATAACAGACCTTTTGAATTATTTTTGATTAATATGAATACTTATTTTTTCATTGATTATGGAGAAAAAAATAACTGTTTAATGTTTCCAAATGCTGATATAACAATATACGAAAACAGATTTTTAAAAGTAGTTCAAAATCACACATATATTCCGAATCACATTTCACTTAATCTATGCATATATAAAATATATTTAACACAGGCAACTACCAACATTAGAATCATAAAATGAACTGCACAAGATAAACCTTTTTATAAATTAAATGATAGGAAACTAGACTTTATTTGATATCTGAAGAATAAACAACCTTTGGGACAAAAAGTATATGATTGAGTAACCCAGTGGCTGTGTTAGACGTATACGAATAACTTTCCCGATTAACATATTTATACACTTAATTGAGAATGGTACGTTAACATTAACCAAATATATCTATTTCGAAAGTTTTGACTTATAGAATCACAGAAATGTTCAGAAAAATCATTTCATAAAGAATAAAATAACAGGTTATCTAGGAAATAATCATGTAATAAAATTTTCCTGAAAGCTCTATTTTTTCAAATTGATTCTGTATTATCGCTATCGGGCGATAAATGATCATAATTGATGCTGAGATGTAAAATTTGTAGAATAAATCAATTTAGATCATCTATTGACCAACTTCATCTTTTATCCTTGCTTCACATACAAATAAAATAGAAACGAAATTATGCATAGTTTTACTTGATGAGACGAACGCGTTCATGGAACATATTTTTAAGGTAGTTATAGAGGAGATAATAACAATAAATTTCTCGTATTTCATTTTGAAAGGCGATAAATAATCCGATCATTAAAAAAAACGTGTAAACATCATTCTTTAGGGATAAAATAACATCAAAAATTTGCTTATTATATTTTCAATTAGCAGTAATGCTCATCAAAAATAATTTTACATAAGGAATGACTTAATGATCGAAAGATTACAATATACGTTCCAAATAAAAACAAATTCTTTTTTTTAAACAATGACGGGTTTGTACATTAAACATTCTCTGAATGGCATTTTTCGTTTTACTGAAGTTTCAAGTGAGGAAATGCCAAAAAATTTCATCTGATTTGTATGAATATATTTTTACAGTTTGGGAATCTGCCGAAGACAGCATTCTGTATAATTGTTCTATTGTTTGACAATTGGAAATTTCGCGTTTAAAAAAATAGTCGACTCATGAAATTACAAATTAGTTGATATTTTTTGGGATGAAATTACACGTGCTTTAATTTAATTATTGGTAATGAAAAAAAAGATTTTGTCATTTCGTTAATCAATTCCAAAAGCGATATCGAATAAACAACTATAAATGATTTTTGATTAAATTCTAATACTATTCATACTAGTAAGAAATAATCAAATATTTCGTACATAAATATTTTTATAGCCCTTATAAGAACAGATTTGAGGAGACATTGAAGTGGTTATTATTCAAAACTGAATATATCTCAATATCGACTTTTTAAAATTTAAAAATTTCACAAAAAATACTTAACGTTTATTGATGTTCTCTATTTTCATCCAATTGTATCATTTAATATTTGAATTACAGAACCAAAAATAATCGTATTTTAACTATGATTATGGTTTAGAAAAGCATTTTATCACTTCGTTGGAAATTCAGTTTGTCTCAAACATTTTTAACTAAATAGATTGCCTAAAAAATTTTTATTTAAAATAAAAAAATTGACTAAATATACTTTAAAATTCAACAAATTCATCCACCATTCATTTCTATTGACACCAGCCTTATCTTTTATATCAAGTTTAAAATCAACGGTCTAGTTTAAATTGAAAAAATGATTTTGAATCATGGCCCTATACGAAATGATCACGAAATCGCGAATTATCCTTCGAGAATTATTGAAATCAGCTGATATTTTATTCGAGTCATTTAAAAACAATAGTTCATAATCCTAGTAAATAAAGTGCTAGAGATTGATGATTTCCCAATACTACTTTACAGATAACACATTTAGATTAGAAATACTAATATGGCAAATTTATGATATTAAATACAACAAACTAGTCATGGCACGTAAATTAAATTTGACCGCGATGATCGCGTCGCTTAAAAAATTTGTGATCAGTGTTATTATTAATTATTTAACCTGTATTAGGATATATATTCACCCCTAAAACGACCAAATTAAATAATTTTCATGAAATTTAAATGAATCCCAAGAATCAAGAGCAAATATTGATAGTATACTATCAATTATGAGAATTCCTGTGAATATTCCTGTCTTAGTCGTACGCAATGTGAAGTAAGCTTTGAAAGCAGTGCACGCAATTTCTGCATATATCTATGATTTAGAGATCATGAGTTACCATAGCCCTTGTATATATCATTGAATTTAACACGTTCAATTTGTCGGAACTAACTTAAGCCCACAGATAACCATTTTAAGAACTTTCAACGCTTTTGATTTATTGTTTCTGAATTCAATTGGTTCAAATGTGGTCATAGCACAAACGTGAGGTATATTGTGTTGACGTCTTAACTCATCAGCTAGATTGTATAATTCGTCTCTCTTTTCGACATCTCGCCATCCATGTTCAGCAATGTATCCGTATTTGACACAAAGCATTATAGCATTATAAATATATTTCTTGTAGTCACAAAATAATTACTATCTTTAACAAAGCATTTATTGTTCTCTCGTAACAGATGATAATATCCTTTGAGTTTGTTTTCAAATAACAATAAGAAGATTTAGCATACATGTAGAAAGCTTTATGGTACTCCTTCAAATGAATTTCCATGAGTTCAGCGGCTTCGAAGTAGGCTTTTGCTGCTTCTAAATATTAAATCTGGAATACCATAATACATTTGATTAGATTCAAAATTTTTCCCTTTCTTTTTTAAAATCTTGATTTCAGAATGCGTGTCCTTCAATAATCAATTGAATAACAAATCATACCTTGTATCGTCAGCAACATCTTCTCCCATGGAACGATGCTAATCAGATGAAATCTGGGGATTATTTACTAAGATATTTAAAGAGGATAAGTATAACTGTCTCTCAAAATATTGAGTGGTAAGTTTGAAATATCCGCTTATACTGTCAGAATATTGATTATCATGTTATTGTAAATAACGTTGAATGTATTGTTATTTTGATAGACTTAATAGCCAAAATGAAGTCATCGGACAGAAAACGTTGCATCAGATTTTAAGGAAATATTCAACATATAATTTATATCCTCAGAAAAAATATAAATTTATATATTTTCTGTTTTATGATATATTGACTCCTTCTTTTTTGTACTTAACCTCCAAATGCTAGTTCAATATGCGTTTATGTGGATTGACAGACTCGTACTGTCCATCCGATCTTTATTTAGATAACATTTTACATGTATAATCTATTTACAAATATCGATCGTTAATAATATCACATTTACCAAAAATTAATCATCATATGTATTTTATTTTAAAATCGAGATATTATAAATATAGGAAAGTCTATAAGTTTATTAAATCTTTTTAAAAATGTCTGGGAGCTCTACCTGATCATCACTTTGTCAGATATCTGAATAATTGTAATTACTTATGCTGTAATTACAGGATATTTAGCACTCAATGTGATGTTGACTGCTTATAAATATGAAATATCATTATTTTTAGGGACATCTTACCTTTATTGGACTTATAAATAGTTTATAATTTGTCAACAAAGCAATCAATAACTGTGTAATGAAACGACGACCGAATCGTGAAATAGGATACTGCTACTATATCTAATACATAGATCTATGCAATTATTTCAACTAATCTGAAATCAATGACCTATTTTAAAAGTCAAAAAAAGGTTTTATAATATGATTTTTAATTAACTTATTACTTTTAGGTTCGTATTTTTACAAATCCTTTCCCAATCAAATATTGAAGAATTTACGTTTAATAAAACATTTTTAACCTCATAATCATGGGTTTCTTAGTTCTTAATTGCTGTTTCACCAGTTCGCATACAGGAAGACGAACTATACCCATAAACCTAAAACATTATATTTTTTAAAAATGTATCAAATTTTCAAATAACATGATTATGATAATAATGTCAAACATGTGTTCTAAGGACGATAAAAATCGAGAGCACGTATGATGATTTGATATTCGGGTCATTTTATCGCAAAACATGATAAAGATATCTTATTGATAGTATAATAAATTTAAAGATAAAAATGTGTGTTACCATAGATTTATTTTCGGTTGAAACTATGTACCGAAGACAAACCATTGCGAAATGGACCAATTTTATTCAGATAATTTATGTAAAAAATGATTTTGAGAGCCTGAACCACACGAAAAATACCTATGAACATCATTGAGTAAATTAGATTCTTACCACTTAAAATAACGTTGAATGCGTTGAATATATATCGAAAAAGTTATCATCACTTTGGAGAAAAATTAATATATTTCGATTGATCAAGAGCTTTAAGATCCAATTGTGCATAATAGATATTATTAAATAGGTGGTGCTGTTTAATAATGTTGAAATATCTTACTATGTACAAGCATGTCATAAACAGTGTATATTCATCAAAACATAATATTTAATAAAGGCCATCAGGTACTCGAAAATATGGATATTCGTTAATATTCTATTTACTGATAATTTTCCTCTTCTTTGTATGTTTTTTTATTTATAATAACTTTCGTCAAGGACATTTCTAAAGCGTGGATGATATATCCATTCGAACATTTCTAAGATATCATCTATGTACTCGATATTTTCGTGTATTTGTGATCTTTTATCGGATGTAAAATTAATTTTGGGTTTCTGTTCTGCTTTAGTTTCTGCTGTCATAAAGCCTCGAATGTATGTAGTACATTCGATATGATTTCTCTAGGTGATATTGATACCTGTAGATATATGATTGGTCGACACTATTTGATTATCATTTATGAATTATTGTGATGTAGTTAATCAATAATAGTTCATAAATCAGAGGCGGGATTTATTTAAAACTTGATAATATTAGAGATCATTGTTCTGGATTATATTTGATAGCAGCGTGTAAATTTGAGTAAGATTTCAAAAAATGATTCTGTAAAAAACGAACGCACTAGATCTTAATATCGAATGATCAAATGACGAAGAGGTATCATGTTTGTAGTTGTTTACACCAGAAATCGAAGACCAATTTATAATGCAGTAGTATATTTCGGCAGAGGAACCATCCGTATTTCTCAGATACAATGAATTCAATGAATTCTATCATCCTATTAAGATTTTCGAAACATCCACTGCAATCAAGGATATCTACACTATTTATAAAACAAGCTAAACAATATCATTATGAAATTCAATTTACACGTTTATGGAAGCGTAGAAATCTTTAATGGTTAAATAAAACGCGAATAAAATTTAAATCAGTAAATTGTTAAAATGATGTTAAGTTATCATGTATTGCTGAAAAATGAATTAAATACTCATACTAACCATAACTTTCAGTTAAACAAAAGCTGAAGCAGCTAAAACCTCTGTAAAATATCAAGGAAACAAAATATGAGATTTTTTGCAGATGAACTCGAATCGCTTAAAATTTTAAGTGAAACAATTTTATAATATGTTGCGCAAGAACGTTATATTTTTTCGACGCAATATAGTGAATTATCTCAAAAAACAGTATGATGAAATAAACTTATTTTCAAGGCACAAAAAACAGTGAAAATGACAGGAAAGTGAAGTTTATATTAATTTTTTTAAATTTATGGGCCGATATGGACATTTCAAGGTATAAAAATGAACCCTATTAGTCAATATAATAAGAGATTAAAAATAATATTCTTTCTATTTACCAGCTATATTTTGTTGAAAGATGTCGTTTGAAAAAGAACCAATTAAATATAGCGAGTCCAAAAATTGCCAGAACGCTTGTTTTTGGTGAACCTTGAGAATCATTATATGCTATCATGTGAAGCTCATTTGGATTCTAAAAAATTTGCATGCATTATATGAGGAGTAATTTTTATAAATGATGAGTATAAATAAATGAACAATTTATTCATAATAGAGTTATCTCTTCTATCAATCAAATAATTGATAACAAGACTCAATTGTAACCTTGTTCTTTATGTTTAACGACGTTAATTATAATTCGAGTCTCAACAAACGAGTAGCTAAAATTAACGTTCATAGAATGTACTTGCTTTATATTTTTAAGGAATAAAACATTTGGTACTGGTTCCCTGAAGGAATACTATGTGAAGATATCTTTGTAGTTTTGAATTCAAATGCAATATTCATAATACCACTGTAATCCACATTTTTAATAGATGCATGAAGATAATATATGAGACATTGGCGCAAATTATTTAGGTCTTGAAAGTACACCAATACCATCTAAAGAATAGAGATTGGTAGAATTTCATCTCAGACACTACGTTTGAATCACAAATTTAGTCAAAAATAATATAATATATTAGGAACATTTAACTGTTTTTAAATCTCATTTTTTCTGCCTTTTTTTGAAGGCTATTTGACGAAGTTGTTTAAAGGCGTCGATGCAATCTTCGCATACATCTTTATTAAAATATAGTGAAACACTTATGAAAATGATTTTCTTTTTATCCTCAGGTTCTGTTACTATGAACTGGTTATCAGCGCTTCTTACTCTTCTCAGTTCTGTCTACGCTTTTTCTGTATCGTTTTCATATTCACTCCGTTCAAATTTGGTCACGACACAAACATGTATTTTGTTGTGTTGACGTCTTAACTTATCAGCCCAACTGTAAAAATCTTCAATCTATTCCTTGTTATCTAGTTTATTTTGAAATATGTATGCATATCTTACACAACAATCGATTTCACGATCGATATTTCCATTAAATTAATCCTACAATTACCATATTTAAAAAAAGCTTTATCCTTTTATCAAAAACATCGATAGCAATCGTAGACTTGATTTTAAAATAGCATTCAGATGATTTTTTATACATGGACAAAGCTATTTCATCATCATTAAAATGCATCTCTGTTAATCGAGCAATATCAGAGTAGACCTTTCCCGCATCTTTAATTCACCTCAGGAATACTTTCATAATTTTTAGAATTTTCGAACTCTTCTCCTTTCTTCAATAGACCTAGGATTTCGGTGGCCACTTCATGCATCATTCTAGATATTTATGTGTCATACTTATGGAATTTCAATGACAGCACTCATTTAGCAAAACAAAACAAGTGTTAATTGTCTCTTTCAAAATATACACACTTCAATAAATTAGTGATTATAACTACAGTTTACTTAGAAAGTATTCGACAGTATATTTTCGGTTATACAATCTGAATGTATGACAATAAACCAACATGCTAACATTTAGCGCAGAATCATTTAATTTCTAATTTCCATCAGAATCACTTATATGAAAACATAAAAATTTACAAAATGTGGCATCAGATATGTTTTGTATTTTGTCAAATTCATTGCAGATTAGATATGATTGTGAACACAAATTAATAACTACGCGACGATTGTGTATTGTACTACTTAATAAACCCAACACTCAATTTGTTTTTTATAATATATAAGTAAACAACAGCCAAACGATTATTTATTCATTTTTAAGATTTTTCATCACGTAACATGTTTATAATTAGAAATATTAAAACTAATTCAATAACATCAAAACATCATCTTTAAAGCTCTATTTTAAACTCTTTGATTCTTAAAGGCTGAATATTCTTGGATAAAGACGTTGTGCGATAAAGAGAGAATTAAACTATTATACGATAGCCAAATCGCTGATTTATATTAGAAATACCACTATATTTTGGACCAAGACCAGCGTTTCAAAAAAATAGTTCGTTTAGTTATGGGTTTTCATGTACCAAAAAATGAAAAGTAATTAATAACGATAATGTTAGGATGAGAACTTTAATTTGTTACAAAACTACAATATGTGATCTCTATGTGTTGTAGCACGACATTAGACAACATTTTAAAATTCAGTAAGGTCACTGGTCTCAAAAATTACCTATTTTTGTGAATTATGGTACTTCGACTGGGCTAAGACAATAGATTAATTTCAATTATCTCTGACACAGCTGATACGATGAAGATAAACGCTGCTCTGTAAGTGTGAAATTTTTTATATTATTTTGATAATTAATGTTCATTAAATGACACTTTCGATTTTCTCAATATTTCTCTATCGAAAGGCTGAAATATTTGTTGTATTTTATTCAATATTTAGCACTTGTTCCGTGGGAAATAATATCTATAATATTTTGAAGGCTGATTTGAATAAATTTGATTATATCATGTTTTTGTTTTCTCATCAGAGAACCTTCATTTTTACATCTATTTATATAATCGCCCATGATCTGCGAACTTTGTTTTAGTGTTATCTGTCATAATTTTAATATGATTATAAAGCCATAATCTATGGTGATTAACTTATAATTTATCTATGTTTCGGTCAGTTATGGTTTCTGAAATATCAATGCCTTTTTCATCGGATCAACATTATGTCTGTTGATGCAGGGTTTTCGGTTCAATTTCGATCGCTTTCAGTTCAATTTCGTTTTTTGAAAAAAGGTAGAAAATTAAAAAATAAAACTTATCTATGTTTTAACAAAATCTGTTTAGGTAATAATTTCATTGTTAAATGATAGACGAATAAACGTTTCAATGTTTCTGTATCAGCCATGGCAGTCGGATATTTCTCAAATAAATTTAGAAATCCTCATCAAGAAGATCTCCGATATGTTTTTTACAGGGTTTTCGATTCATTTTCGATGTTTTAAAAATGGACATATCATTCATACCAACGATTTACAATTTCTACAAAATAATGAATTTGGAATTATTTAGCTGTCGAAAACATAAATCCAGTTATAGTTACAGAATATGCGATAAAATCTATGAAGGTATACGAACAATATTTGTAGCGACTCATGAGGCGGCAAGCTCGATAGCAACAATATCTAATTATGATACTTTGACTAGATCGACTGTGTCTAGTATTCTCCACAAGTTTCGAAAAGGGGCAAGTGTCAAGAAAAAAATGAGTGGTGGAATAAACCCATAAAAATGACTC